>JABWIB010000147.1:0-15516 GCA_016617825.1 Platyplectrum ornatum | reverse complement strand
TTTTCAACTAATCATATTGTTTTCCTTCTTTTAATGATACTACAATAAAGAATGTCACTGTCGCTGTTTAATTGGATGACAGAACCATTTTTTTTATTTATTGTATTTTTTTAATGCTCATATCTGTACATGATTAGACTAGGTGCATACTGGCCCATTGCAAAATATATTACCTATAATCAGCAGTCATATGCATGTTACTTGTGTTCACTTTAAGGTATATATTTATATAATATTTCTACTCTAGCATCGTAATACACCCCCACTTTCGTTATATGCCATACTGTATTGCTGCCAATCCTTTTTATATCATTGTATAATCAGTAGCACTTACCCACATGTATGTTCTGCCGGTTTGTCAATGAAAAGTTACAAAACATTAATGACAAGCACTTTTACTGACAAGCTTCACTTTTAAACTTGTCAGTAAATTTTCAATAATATGAAGCACCTGTCCACAGCAAAGAACTTCTTTGAATGTTTATTGACCTCAGGATGCCCCAGTAACTAAACTATGCCTGTAGTATATGAGTACCGTACTCCTCCTGCCCCCATGTACTGTTCACAATTGACTCTATTCAGGGGGAGGCTGGAAATTATTGGCAAGCTCACTGCAGTGGCCCATAAAAAAATAATAATAAAAAAAAAATATATATAGTAAAAAATAAAAAAATAAATAAAAAAAATATATATATAAATAAAAACATTGGTGGCTCAGGGCTGCCACACATGGCGATCTACTAATCGCCATGTGCGACCTTAGTACACTAAAAAACGGCAGCCCAATCACTGGTAGTTCAGGGGGCTGCGACATGGTAATTAGTGAGGCCCTGAACCACCAATGATGCGCCCAGCCCGGGTACCATTTGGCACCTTGGCACCCGCGCCAGCCCGCCCCTGACTCAATTGTATGGACAGCAGAGGAGCCAGAGTCAGAGCACGGCAGTCATATACTAGTTTCGCAATTTCTGCACTGTGGTCTGGCATAGCCCCGTCAACACGAAAAACTGATCACATCCCAGAGGGGGCCCCAGTGCCCTTTGGCTAAAATGTCAAGTTATTTGTCATACATAACCTGACTACGTATGTCTGATTACTCAGGATCCACATCTATAATGGAAGTCAGTTTAGCGGTAAAATGTGAGGTTTCATTGTAGCGACAGTATAGTATGAAAAGCCTTTATCCCCTAGATAAGAAAGAACATATATCACCCAGCAGTGATCCAAATCTTGTGTATCCAGGATAAACACTCTCAAAGAAGAAATAGGAGGCAAATTACTTTCTGGAAAAGCTTTGCTGCTAAGCAGGATTCATCGTGATTGTCCATTATTGCCGACATAATTCAAATATTCTTAATTAACTGAAACGTTTTTTGCACACATATTAAAGATTCATTCTGAAGAAGAAACGTAGAGCATCATTTTCTATTCCAGGTCTCTGTACATTATATTCCGTTCTAGCCAGTAGACCACCCACCAATGCATCAACTTGATCTTAATTAATGAATGAAAGGATTTTCTGTGCAATTCACAAGTGCCACTGGAACTGGTTACTGGTTAAGTTATAGTGAAAAGGCTTTTTTTCATTAGCCATAAATATATCACGTACAGTTGAAGTGTCTTTCCTGCAGTAAGTGTGTACTTGTAAGGCTGTATGCTAAAGTACTGTGTAAATGTCATCGTTTTCTGATTAACTGCTTTTACCTCTCTCGTTTATTATGGAAGACGATGATTGCGCAGAGTGCTATGACTTATGTTTCTAAATACATGATTAAGATGTAATAATGCAAAATTATTCTAAATAATATATGTGGAAGTTATGGAAGGAACCATCCTGGTTTTCTTTAAATGGATATCACTATGTACAGTAAACTATATAAAAACACGCACCACCCAAATATTTCTTTATGTCTTTTCACTGTAAATCATTCTCTTCCTATTACATGGACTATGTGCTACTTGTTCACACTGGCAAATTATATCCAGGGGCAAGTTTTATAATAACAGCCTACTAAGAAATATTTACAGTGCATCAACGGCATCTAAACTTTATTCCCCTTCTCCTCACGGCGCCGCCTTTCCTCTCTCGTGGTGCTCCCCCTATAACCTCCCCTTTTTTTCTCCTGCGTACCAGACAGCACTTTATTTGATCTTTCACGGAGCGCCTCATTCACATTTAGGGGGGTGGATCCAATGTCCGAAATTCGTAAGATTCCGGAAATTGCGGTAAACCCTGTAATATTTCCACATTCACCCTAGCGTTCTTTTTGTCAGGAAGCAGCACAACGTTTAATCCTCCTAATTAGACGTTTCCCCCTTTTTTATTCCCGCTGCTTGGAACCTGAGTGATATTAGTTATTCTGTAAGTAAATGGCCCGGTGAGCCGTTGTGTAAGATCTAAGAACACTGAAATTACAAAGAGTATCACTTGTATGAATTAGATTTTATTAGATCAAATCCATCTCTTTTATTTTATTTTTAGCTTTCATCACTTTTTTCCCCCCCTCTTTTAATTAATCATTAACATGGTATTTTTACAACTAATGCAAAGATATCTATCTATATATATATATATATATATATATATATATATATATATAGTGCAAGATTACCTCCTGTGAGGAAGACTCCTTTGATAACTCAGTTAATACTCAATCAATAGCGCTTCTCCGGTGTTTTAAGTTAACACATTGATTTTTGCAACTGGGAAACTAAGTTGTATTTTTTTATTATTCTTTAGCTTTTAGAAGATGAAAAAATCTTAATGAACAACACAAACAGCTGAGGGTTTAGAGCCTAGTGAAGGTGGAAATCAGTAAAGGAAAATGAAATCAAAGCCAATAACTACTTGAGAGTCTTCCCGCTGCTTTTACAATCCACAGATTTGTTTCGCATCCGTGGTAGGTAATGGGTCGAGTCGGTTATTGCCCTGGTACATTAGCAAAGTAAGAGTGTTGTAACTTTCTACGCACAAGCCACTTCCCCCAGGAATTCCTTCAATACGATATTTGAGGCACATTAACAGGGGATAACGGGGCAGGTTTGGGCCACGTGGTAAGGAGGCGGGCCTAAATCTGGATAGGAGCTGCAATGGACCGGGTAGGAAGGGACCACTGTGATTCAGGTTAAAAAGGAGTTGTTAATGTTTACAAGACAACTTTTATTCAGGTTTCACAAATTAGACCAACCACCTTTCAGTCTCAACTATTTTATATTTAGTTTTTTTTTTCATCTACTCTTAGGGGTATATTTACTAAGCAGGGAATTTGCTGGGGAATTGAAAAGTGTGGAAGTTGCCCATAGCAACCAANCAGATTCNAGCTTACATTCTCCAGTATGTAAAATGAAACTGAGAGCTCGAATCTGATTGGTTGCTATGGGCAACTTCCCCACTTTTCAATACCCCAGCAAATTCCCTGCTTAGTAAATATACCCCTTAGATGCAGATTTACAAAATCGTGGGGGAAAAAATGGAGGATGATGCTGCCCATAGCAACCAATCAGATACTAACTGTCACTTTTCCGCTTACATCCTCTAGTATGTAATAGGAATGTGATGGGTTGCTATGGGCAACATCTACACTTTGTCTTAACCACAGTCTAGTAAATCTTTCCCTAAGTGTAGTAGACGAAAAAAGTAAATATGGTCTGTAGTGACCTGTTACACACACAACAATGAACCTTAAGTATTTAGTATTGATGTAATCCTATATTGCTTATTCCTTTTCCCGTGCCTACATTTACTAAGCAGGGAGACTGCAGGGAGATTGAAAAGCGGGGATGTTGCCCATAGCAACCAATCAGATTCAAGCTTGAATCTGATTGGTTGGTATGGGCAACATCCAAACTTCTAAATCTCCCTGCAATCTCCCTGCTTAGTAAGTTTAGGCCTTAACACCTTCTATCATTGAGCTCCCTCTCACTGCTAATTGTTCCATTCAGTTCCGTGGTCCATCCCCCATTTTTCCAAGCCCCGTCTTTCCCTAGTGTTAGCCTTAGCCCTCCACCCCGTCACCTCTTTGTGCCGTCTGCTTCTCTTCTGTCATTTCATGATTTTCCCGGCTTCTTTATGTATCACTCCCTCCCGCACGTTCTTCTTACCGGTCCAGTCATTATTTACCCTCAGACCTTCCCTCCCTTTCTCTTCCGTTTCTAGACCTTCTCTATTTCTTTGCCGCTTGTCTGCTCACACATATCCCCATAGAGCTGCTCTTCTGCCCTCACAACATCTGTGGTCAGTGTTACTGGACCGGGACATGTCTCTTTGTCACAGCAAGACACTCTCTAGTGACAACCTTGATACCACCAAAGAAGGTTTTTGTTTTACATTCGTTTTTGAGAATGATGGTCTTCTTCTGTGTGGATGAAGACATCTTATACACTATCAAACGCAACTGTCTGTCTATGGGGCCGATTCAATGTTCTTAGCGCGAAGGTTTCCAGCTCGGCCTCATAAAAAAGACGCGCGGTACTGTAAGAGACGGGAAAAAGCGCACAAGCAGCTTTTTCCTGTCATCACGAGGCATTGAATCGGCCCCTATATTTGAATACAATCACAAATCTACCCCTTTACAGAAAGAAATAACAGTGTCTTGCCTGCTTTTTGTTCCAGCAGACATGTATTTTTGTGCATTATCCGGCAGATTGTACTGAGAATTATTGTAGCTGGTTATCTCTCCAGGCCTCATGTAGTAGATTCATTGCACTGCAATGTGGTGCAATATAAAACAAATCAATATGTAATATAACATTTTAAATGGACTTCGAATCACATTTACTGTAGATAAAGTGTGAATATGATGTTCATTTTTCATGATAAATTATGGCAGCTTTAAATGACATGATCTCCTGTGTATGTTAGGCTGATCCTGAGTTACTCAGCTTCCCTTTCATAGCATAACCATTAGCTGTGAAGAAAGATAACATGGCTATCCTTGTCTAAAATGGAGGTCAGGCTATGTTACTGAAATATCCCAGGGCCTCCACCATAGAAGCTGAGGGCAACACATGAACATACAGATCTGTCCACATCATCTTTCAGACTAGAAAAAGAAAAGCTTAACTGTATTATTGGACTGGATCAAGACTTACGTACTATTGAACTTGCGACCGTAAAGTTATGAGTGGGTAAAACCACGATGAATTGCAGGGGGGGTAAAATGAATGTTAGTGTGTGCATGCAGGGAGAATGCTTTATTGTTGCATGTTGCACACAGATACTGACCAGTGTTACTGTTACACTGTTATTAGACTTGGACTGGAAACATCATCTCTCAACTCTTATTTACCTCCAATTTACCTCCAATTTAACATGGTTTTACCCACTTGCATCTTTATGCTTGTAAGTTAAATAATACCTGGCTGAAACCGGGCATCAAGCATGGACGTTTGGGCATCAGCCGTGGAATTTTATATTAAGTGGTTATGGAAGAAAACTGTAAATAACACATGAATTCCAAGACCATTTGGTGTAATCACAGGCACGCTGCTCGTAAAATGCATTATCATTTATTGAATGAATAAATAATTAATTACTTATTAATTGGTTTGGATATCATCAACTGAACTTATATTATTTTTATTTTATTTCATTCTCTCAATATACTAACTCAAGAGAGTTCGGTGGCATAACATGTGCCAATACATTTGACTTATATTCTGGATCATGCTATGTGTGCTTTGAGCTTTGTGGATTTAATGTTGTGCACAATGCTAGTTCATGAGGGAATTTGGGATAATGGTTCATTTGGGTGAAACCTTTATTATATATTATTATATATTCCCTGTTTGGCATTGAGTGGATTGAGTGGGGCACTAGCATCTGTCTCTTTAAAATGATCTGCACAGCAGGGGCAGAAAGTGACAAGCTCAGTCCCAAAGAAAGGGGTGGAGCCTGTGTCTGCATGGGTGGGGCTATGTGGATCTGGGGGAGGGGCTGGACTGGTTTATTGCAATGTATTTACATACGGTGCTCAGCACACATGAAGTGACCTATGCTGTTTTAAGCTGTCACCATCTGACAGCTTGCTTCCACCTTCTGCTACAGGGTGTTTCATTGTGACCCGGAATCACAGAGCAAAGTCAGAATACATTTTTGAACTGTATATTGACCAGTATCTAGAGGTCACTAGACTAGTTTTTCCTTTGTCAATTGGGGCTGGTAGTTGTCGGATTATGGTTTAATACGTACCAATTGAACATCCGAGGTCACATGCCTGTTTTTGTCCCCCATGGTAAAATTTGCCAACCAGCAGGGGCGTAACTACTGTACAAAAGGCTAGGCCCCATAGCAAAACTGGTAACTTGCTGAAAAGCCATGGAAGTTTATTGTGTCATGATCACATTCCAGTCATTGACATATGACTTTCATCAGAGTAAACAGGGTTATAGCACGTACAATATTAACTAATATTGCTATACCGCTGTTTACCCCGGTTGTTTTTATATATTTTACTTCAGTTTGGGCCCCCCATATTTGTATGTATAAACTGTATCTATCTATCTATCTATCTATCTATCTATCTATCTCATATCTATCTATTTATCTATCTATCTCATATTTATCTATCTATCTATCTATCTATCTATCTATCTATCCATCTATCTCATATCTATCTATCTATCTCATATCTATTTATCTATCTATCTCATATCTATCTATCTATCTATCTATCTATCTATCTATCNTATCTATCTATCTCATATCTATCTATCTATCTATCTATCTATCTATCTATCCATCTATCTCATATCTATCTATCTATCTATCTATCTATCTCATATCTATCTATCTATCTATCTATCTCTCATATCTATCTATCTCATATCTATCTATCTATCTATCTATCTATCTCATATCTATCTATCTATCTATCTATCTCATATTTTATTATAATAAACATACATTATAATGGTATATACTAAACTATAATTGTAATAGACTATACTATACTAGTAATAGTAATACTATATACTATAAGAATTTGAATCTGTGAGGAGTGAAGGTAACAAAAGATTTTTTTATGTAAAATCCCTGTGATCTCTTATTTATGTACAGTGTCCAACCGCATATAATATACTGTATAAAGCATTTTGTATGAAATGTAAGTCTCCTAAATCTCTGATAGAGAGTGCAGGAGCCCTCGTCACAATGTGAAACAAAGCAAATCACCTTTGTCAGAATGTGAACACCCACGGTCACAGCGGAGATGAAATGAAATGAGAACAGCGACCAGCAATAAATAAGTAAAGTTGTGCTTTGCGTGAGCCTAATGCCTCTTGCAATTCGATGATAGATTACAGCCCACAGAGTGGGGAAACATTTCATTGTTTCATCTAAGTCTCTAAACAATGTTTTTTTTTACTTCATATAAGGAGCCTCTAATAAGTGTTAGACCTCAGTCACTCACCTCCCTATTCCGCAGAAGTTATAACTATATTGGCAAGACAACCACGCCGCTCCCGCTTTGTTTTTCTTCTGTAATCAACTTTTCTGACAAATATTACACCGAGTGAAAATGATGTTCTGCTCTCTTCTTCTGGATTTTTTTTTTTTTTTTTAAGTTGCAAATGGTTGTTTGGGATTGAGGCAAGCTTTCTTTTCTCTCTGCCAGGGAATATTTAATGCATACAGAGTTCTGCGGAACATGGAGTGTTTGGCATTACTGTAGAGAATGCTTACTGGGAAGACAATGACTGAATAAATATGAATTTATATGAATTGTAGATAACGCTGGAGATTGACAAAAGCTTGCAGCAATCAAATCTGCCAAGCATTATACAGAACTGGAAGGAATTTATAATAAGGGGACGTTACAAGTATTCATGAACATGTAAAACACTATGCAAGAAACATTACTTAATGTCTTTCCATAGGGATTGTATTACCTTTACTCATAATAATACAAACAACATGCTATGCACAATCCCCGCTGATTAATATAATACTGTCCACTGGGGCTACTAGAGCGATTCAACTAACCAATGGTCGAAACGATCGGGATTCTAAATAATCTGATTATTGAGTGATTTTTCCTGGTGATTTTGATGTCAAACACTGCATCCATCCCTGATCAATACTATGAATGCCATCATCAAGCCCTGTCCATCAGTGTTAAAGGTACGATTTTGCTGTTAACAAGGCGTGGCTGTGTTCATGATTTGCATAAATAACTCCCTCCATCACACCCCCATGCTGCAGAATTTTGGTTTGTCCCCTGCAGTCCAACATGGTTTTGCCCAATTGCTTGTATTTTCAATATTATGGAAGTCTGGATCAAGTCTAGGGCTTTTATTCGGAATTTACAGATTCTAGCATTTTACTTTGAGGACAGCCAACCCAGGATTTTTATTTAATGGGCTGTGAGATTTTTATTGTATTTCATTTTAAACTATACAATTTTAAAATAGTGTGAATTTGCTTTGTATTTTTGTTTATCTTCTGAATTCGATATTTTGTACAGTTTTTATACATTTTACAAACAATCAAAATGTAGATTCAACTTAAAATAACCAACAATAAACAGGTTCCCCAGCACTATACTTAGCACAATCAAGTAGAATGCATTAGGGATTTTATAATGTAACTATACATTAAACTTTGGACTTTTATAAATATATTAACAATTTTTTGTATATATATGAATTTATATTTTTTTATATTAATAAATACTATTTACATAAGATAATTTTTTTATATAAATTTTATACGTTTGTAAAATGTTTATTTGTAAAGTAATGTAAAATATAAGTACAAGTTGTCCCATTAAACAAAAGCCGACGGCGGTAAAATATGGAACAAAAGAAATCAATTTTCTTTGAAACACAATCACTATTTCACCAAAGATGTTTCTTTTTTTCCTGCCGAAGACCACTGAATACCAAAGCCTTCATGTTTCTGGTGACCTTTCCAGGAAAAATTCAAAGCGAAATCTTGAAAAGATTATTGTACATATAGTCCATAAACCTGAAACCTTGTACATTCAATTTTTAAAAACAGAAACACTTGTAAACATATTCCCCCGAATTAAATGAAGTCCAGTTACAGCAATATGTCATGTAGTTTAGACTGATGTTTCTTTTAAAGGTACAATATGACTGTCAATGTCTAGCATTAGAACCTTGGTTCCTTGATTCATTCTGCAATTTACTACTGGGAACATTTGCTGAGTGATCCGTAATATTTCCAGAGAAGCATTTATGACATATGTTGAAAATAGTTTCGGGGACAGTTACTGGCAGCTGCGGCTTAAACAATAGAATAAAATTCATTCAGAGCTGGGGAGGTTGGCGTTCCCTTTAATCCAGAACTATATTACTGAATCGGGTCCCATGTAACCAGTTGAATTCTACCTATTCTTCTCACCACAAAACTCACTGCTGTAGTTCAGTCCAAGTGAAAGTGACTGTGCAAGTGACTTCATATTCTTGTAATCCAAATTAAACGTGGCATATTCTAGTCACTACAATACAGTCAGTGTCATAGGCATACATTGCACAGACAAGTATTTATATTCATGCATTCATCCCATAGAATAAAGAGATCAACAAGTTGGAATCTTGGATATGGTATCATCAATTTTTTTAACATCTACATTAAAATGTACCACACTGCAATATAATAAATGACACTGCTTGTATTTCAAGCATTCCTTATAAATGTCTATAAGGTATTAATTAACAGGAGATGGAATGAGAAGAAATATTTCTATGGGTTTTTCACGGTCAAGTTTTTCATATCATGAGAATATTTCTATAAAGATACTTTGAGCGGTCTTTACTATACTTAAATAATAGATGCTAAAGTTTTACGCTGTTTCATACTTGCAAGAAAATTCTTACTTCAATGGACATTAGTTCTTCTCTAATTGGAAGCCAAAGCTAAACTAGATTAATTGTCCCAGTTTTCACAGTACAGTACTTAACACGGCAAAGAAATGTAACTGGCATTTGGAGGATAATTAGATTTTATTCTTCATCCGCCAGTAAAATTCTTCACAGATATTACATGAATAATAAGATAATTTAAGCCTAATTAAAACATGAGTTAAAACTGACCCTTTGATGTTCTTCGAAGTAATATATTGTTATTTTCTAGGAAGGTGGAAATTTACACCTGGAAAAAAACATAGTGAAGTACAGGGGAAGTAAATCTTATCAGTCGCAAAGCTATATCAGCAGTTGGTAAGTGATACTTCCATGTCTAAGTGTAAATAATACAATAAAAAGCCAGCCAGCATCTGTGTGCAATAATAAAACATAAAGAAAAAGTATTTATACTAGCAACATTTTATGGCATAAATATAAAGTCGTTGGTCTGTTATGTAAAATTGGAAAGTTAGTCTGTATAACATATTTCACAACAGGGTTAACATTTTATTTTTATTTTTATTTTTAAAAAGTCATTATTAATCTTATATTAGAGCAAATGAAAAAAAAAATCAATTCAAGATTATTAAGTGTATAACTCATGTTTGTTATTACTGTGTCCATAAACTTTGATTTAAAGAACACAATGCTCAATTGGCTGGACTATGTACAAAGTATTTCCAATTACAAGACGTCTCATAGATAGCCATAGCAGTGACAGGAAGCAATAAAGTTCTATCTAGTAAGCTGCGCTATTGACATTAAACTGTAGGAAATGTAGTATATTGTAAATGTTAGTTGTATACCTTTTAATATTAGGAAACATCAAGAGAAGTGAGTTCAGATCGGATTGTGAACACAATTTTTTCTGTCCACGTACACACATGTTGTGAGTGGATCAAATATATCTCTATATTTTTCTAAGCAACTGTTCTGTTTTGTAAACCTGTACCATCTCTGGTGGAAGACTATTCAACTTATCAACTACCTTTTCAGTGAAGTATTTTTTCTATACATTTACTCTAAAGATACAACCCTTTCAGCAGACATCTGTTCAGTGTGTATTTACCAAACATACTGCAGGATCGTTTCAGGCAGTCTGTGGTCGTTTGAAATGACTGTTAGTAGCTCCTATTATATTTGATCAACGTATGTCTGCATAAAACTTCAGTGTGTATTGAACACACGATCTTCAGAGCAACGATTCCCTTGGAAACTTCAGTATAGAGCCATCTGGTGGATGTGTGCGTAATTGCAACATATTACTGCAGCAAAGAATTCTGTGATTGTTTGCACACATGGAGCTTGTGCAGATCAATATAAGGGATCGGTTAATCAGCTGATCATCTAAAAAATGTAAATATTGTGCTGATGTGTACCCAGCTTAAGAAAGACATTTCCAATAGCTTTTGACAGAGGAATTGCTGTCACAAAATTTAGTTTAACCCATGCAGTGCTAACTGTTTTAACTATACTGTTGGTATTTCATCTGGTATTTAAAATTCTCCATACACTCAGTGTCGGTTCATTGTTGTCTTTCCCATAGAGTTAGTTACATGCTGTTTGCAGGATTCTTTCAGCCTGTGTTTGCTGAACTACAGGTTCCAGCCTGCCTCCCTGTGTCTACTGAACTACAGGTTCCAGCATGCCTCCCCGTGTCTACTGATCCACAGATCCCAACCTGTGTCCAGACAGTATAAGCTGTCTGCCCTCTGCATACTGTGACCAGGGTTTCTGTCTTTCATGGAATTTTCAGAGACTCCTGAATTTGGAGCATTGGGAATGAATCACCCTGACCTGGGAGTTAGTAAAGATGAGCAGGGCTTTTTGAGTCCCTCCCATCCTTAGTAACCCTATCAATAAAAGCTTTAACCATACAGGAGGCAGGGCTTGAATAATGCAGTATTTTGCTTCTCCCAGGAGGGAAAATCCAGATGTTGGGTGTAAACTTCATCCTGCTCTTGATTTGCAGGACTTGGATAAGTGTAGGTAGGACTTGGTTTCTGTCTGTCCATGTGAAAGTGGCAAGTGACTAGTGTTGTCATTACACAGACTTGTGGATATCTAGTGGTTCTTTACATATACATGTAGAAAGGGTGTTATAAAAATTCATTAGATTTAAAGAAATATAGCCATATGAACTGAAGGTACAGTAACTAACTGACTATAAGGTATCTGAAAAAATCTGTGTAAAAAACACACTGATTTATATATATATTAGAACATGTATTTTAATATAATCTGTGCATAAAGTAATGATGAAAATTCTTTTCTCTGGAAAACATAAAACATTATAAATATGTATATATTTATATTATGCCAGAATAGCGGTGGAATACCTTTACTGTGCTCTGACATTGATGTAAATACTTTAATAAATGGGTTTCTGAATGATGCAAATGGAAACATTAAAAATAAAAAACATTTTTGAATACATAGAAAACTCGTATAAGGCTCCGATTATATGCCTCTGCGGTTTTCCTTTATTTTGGACGATCTTGGACCAGATACAGAGCAGCTGATCCAAACGTGCAGTAACAACTATTATCTAAATTAAATAATAATGTATAATAAAAGTGTGTTTTGGGGTTTTCTTTCCAATTAATTTATTTTTTACATAAAGATGCGGGCCTAGTAGCGCCATTCTTTAAGCAACCGACTCACATTGAAAAATGGATTTCCTCTGGTCTGTATTTGCACCTGTTTTGCCCTTAAAAAAGGTGCAATTCTGGATCAGGCTCCCAGTCCTTTGTTGTTTATACAATGCTTATCTGCAGATGCTTTTTTATAAAATAGTGTATTGATCTAGTCATCATTTGTAATGCAGTTTAATATACAGCACACATTTAAAGTATAGCTTATAATTATATTTGCAATGAAAGTTGAAACCAAATGAAAATAAATAAACTAGTCATTCAGCTCTGGTCACAGCAAGTCACTTTAATTAATTCACAATGTACTTTTCATTAAGTCCACTGAATTATTTATTAACCCATCAAATTAAATTATTGTTTCAATTATGTTTAATCAACGTTTTAGACAATAATATCTCCTATTTACTTGATGTAATAAAAAAAAAATACTGTACCTGTAATAGTTCAATGGAACAGGTGTGTTTGATGCTACAAACATCCTTTTTGACAGGACTATTGCAGTCAGCAGAACAATGACACTATACGGGGGGGGGGGTCCCCAACAGCAGGCGTTTCACAACTCGCAGCCACCAACCAGTAAATATTCTATATTCTCTCCCTAACCACTTCCTTCCACTAGCCTAATTCTCCATTCCACTACTCTAACCCAAACCCTCCCCACTACCTAACACTAACCTTCTATTCCCTGCAGCCTAACCTACTACCCTCCTCGCAGCCTAATGGTGGAATCTGGACAAGGTATTTATTTAATACTATCTGAATTTGTAACCTCCAAACCTCCTCGCAGCCTAACCCTAACCCTTTTCCTACCAGCAGCCTAACCCTAACACTCCCCACTGCCTAACCCCAACCTTCCCCTCCCCATAGCCTTACCCCCACCCCTCCCCGTTGCCAGCCATCAGAGCTTTTGCAGCTGTCAGTGTTATGAATGGTCGGAGTTTGTCTTTCAGCATACTACTCCATTCATCATAACAATGACTTTTAGCGTAAATGCTATGTCGACGTAGATTATCTGCTATAACTATGCCAAAAATGGAATGCTTGCATTGGTCATTGAACCCGTCCTTATAGTGGGGATCTACTGTACACCACACAGTTTCACCCACTTCTGCCTAGACAACTGACAAGTGTTAATAAAATGCATAAGAAAACTTGCTCTACTCTATATCAATTAGAACTTTCGCTTTCTTTTTAATTAATATTTAATAAGCTTACAAACTTTTTGCTTTTACGTTAACACAGACATCAGTGGTGCATAAGGCAAGATTTCCAGTTACAGACAGGTGTTTAGAAGCGTTACTAATGCCGGTAGCCAGTTTCGTCATATTCTTACTGCAATCAGGGGGTTGAAGATTGAGCGAAAGGTGTAATGGTCCCAAAAAAATTAATTAGCACTTCTATACTGCAATTATAGGCAAAGTTACATGATTAGCAGAGCGAGCAGCGGAAACATCCACACATGATGGCATTTTGTTCAAGCATTTTTTTCTTTTAGAAACATTTTGTTGTGTTGTGCATTTTAATTAAGCAATATTACCTTATAATACAGTTTTTACAATAAAATCTTCCCAAAATACAGACAAATTTTGTAAATTGTTAAAATAAACAAAAAATAATAATTTATATATACGGCTCTATTTAAAAAGAAAAAAAATTCATGAATGATGCGTACCAGGCTCGCTTCGGCGCGCATATATTCAAATTATGTAAATGAAAAAAAAACTTACCTGCATCCGAGGCGATGCGATGTCTTCGGCCGGGCTTCGCTCCACTTCATGCCTGGCACGTGCGCAGTAGCGGAATTATGGAACTTAGAAAAAGTATTAAGTGTATTATGGAACTTAATACACTTCTGCGCATGCGCCGGGACCAGAAGCTGAAGACACCGAGCAGGTAAGTTTGTTTTTTTGTATTTAGGTTTTTCATTTTTTACTGGGCAGTGGTGTTCCTGGATCATATGAACCAGGACACCACTGAAACTTTTTTTTTTAATGGGGAGACACTGGGAACAGTATCCTGGCGGTCTCCCCATATGTACCCCGATTTTCCTCCCTCTAATAACTGATATTAGAGGGAGGTGAGGGGGGTATCGCTGCCACCTCGCCACCATGAGCGGAGTGATAGACTCCGCACCGACGGTTTTTAAATATCAATCGCTTCATCTTGAAGCGATAAGGGCACAAAACTGCCCTTATTGCTTCAAAATGAAGCGTAAAGGGCTTTATAAATCCATAGTGGATTAGAAAGAAGGTCATTTAAACAGCAACTGACCTTGAATTTACTTTGAAACAATTAGCAAACCACTATTGCATATAATTGGCTAGTCTGCTGCAATACACCGGTCTACGGCCTAAATTTACTAAGCGGCGAGTTTGCTGTGAGATTGAAAAGTGGGGATGTTGCCCATAGCAACTAATCAGATTCAAGCTCTCAGTTTTATTTTACATACGGGTGAATGTGAGCTCGAATCTGATTGGTTGCTATGGGCAACATCCCCACTCTTTAAGCTCACAGTTTAGTAAATTTCGGCCAATGTGTCTTCGTATTTTTTCATGCATGTCGCAAGCTCATCACATAATGTCTCTAAGCTCGCTCACATAATACTGGATCAGGGACAATTTCTGATCTCCTACCTTTGCATTCTGATTGGCTATAATTTGTTCTATATTTCTTACACCTTAAAGCAGAATACTTAATCATTAATAATTGTGAGTGTTCAGCATTGTAGCTAAATGTAATACACATTAACTGTCAAATGTTAATTAGAATTATGTTTTTTTTTTTTATGTATTTGCTCATTTACCAACTAAGCAACTTTCTTCTCCCCTTGGAATAGCGGATGTTTATTGTAACTAAAGTGAGTAATAATTTGCAATTTTCTAGCCTTTTGTAGAATACATTACATTAATCCTTTTTTTTTTTTTTATTACATATCAAAGGCATAAACTCAACATAAAGTAATCTTTAGAATTAGCATAACTTTCTCAGCAGAGCA
>JABWIB010000146.1:149795-168819 GCA_016617825.1 Platyplectrum ornatum | reverse complement strand
TATACCAATCTCTTAATTTTTAACAGGGGGCGGGGCTTGGGTGTATTCAGGGCGTAGCATGGGTGGGGTTGGGCATGGTGGGGGTCGGATGAACATAGAACCTGTTGTTAATTGATTTGAATCCCACCACTGCCTATATGTATTGTATATAATAAGTGATTAAGTGAGCATACACATTTATCCAACTAATTGTAAACTAACTCATTGAATTAATTTTACATTTCATATGTGTATTCTAGAAAAATGTAATATCCATAGTAGCAGAAAAAAAATATTTAAACACTAAACTAAAGGTAAGAGTACAAGGTTTTTTGCATGGTAAGTGGTGATTTCATTTGTTGAAACCAGCTGATGAAAAAAGTCATCAGAAGATAAAACAGTAATAGCTGTAAAGCAATGTGTGGTGTTATTGATGTTGTGTTATGTGATATTTATCATTAAATGTATCATCAAATGTATAGATGTTATAAAAAAATACATGTATTGTATTATACCTGAAAATCATGTATTTTTCTTTTTTTTATCACTGATCCTTTGTCTTGACTTCTATTAAACTCTATACTCAAGCTGTTGCCTGGCAACCTTAGTGAACAATAAGGCAAAAGACAGGGGAGTGACAATGATGAAATCAGCTTTAACCTTCCATCNATTTCAGCGTACAGAAGAAGCACAGCAGGACACTCCCATGTGGACAAAAAATAGAATGCATTTACTTTATCTTGTACATGGAAAAAAGGTNTATCAATGCATTACTATATTTCTCATATATCATAGATCATTTGGAAACAGATTTAATGCTGTTATCAGAAGCATTAATCCACTGGTGTTTCTTATTTATTACAGCCATTAACATTTTCTTTACCATTTGGTGGCTTTTATTGATTACATTTTGCTTACATAAGCATACATTTAGGTTTTACTACAAGTGGGTACAGGTAATTCTGTTGTTAATAGACATTAAAGGTTTCAGAATGAATTAAAATTTGCTNATATTTATTAATTTATTGTGTAAGTCTACCCTATATTCATGATTAGATGTACACCTGCAATGTGAATGTGGAGCTATAATAGCTTGGCATACCATACTGCTGGTTGTGGTGTTTGTGTGGGAATCTACCCTGTTGGCCCCCATTCACTAACTGTATCCTAGCCAAGTGTTTGACGCTGGTTCTCATTAAATACTGGTGACAGAGCTATTTTGACCAAACTTATTTATTTTAGATCTTGTATGCCAATTTATTAAGTGAATGATCGTCATCAAGTTAACATAGAACTCCTCACCAGGGGATGCAACACACACTGTTTTAGTTGTAATTAAGATTTATGCAGTTCATGTTTCATATACATCATTTCACTGACGCAGATATGAAATATACCCCTGTGAGGTACAGGTATGCTTATACATGACCTATATATGAGAAGTTAATTTGTTTCATCTCATTTTTATAACTATGTAATTGCTAGGCTTGTGCCTGCCGTATAGCTACACCCTCTTCACATGGCAGTCTTTTTATATAGAGGTGTGCTTGTGAGCATATATTGATGAAATCCACATAGCAAGTATCTGGCTTTATGTGGAGGGTTACCATAACAACAAAGTATCCATTAGACACAAACGTTATACTGAATTTAATTGCTAAATTCATCACATAAAATGCTTTTGTACAAATGAAGGACATTGTTCATCACTAACACAGCAGCAGGACTGCTGCTATTGTTTTTATTACTTAGCAGTAATTCATCCATGCATCTGCAAATTTATGAGTGCAGTGCTTTACATTGTAGCCATTACTGTAACACTCTTCATAGTATCCATGCATTGCAGTAATCAGAGATATAAGAGTCCATACAGGTCTTTCACCAAACAGGTTATTATAGGAGAAAACAAATGATTTATATCTTACCTTCTCAGCAGCCGT
Source organism: Platyplectrum ornatum (assembly GCA_016617825.1). Lineage (NCBI taxonomy): Eukaryota > Metazoa > Chordata > Amphibia > Anura > Limnodynastidae > Platyplectrum > Platyplectrum ornatum. The sequence goes on along the minus strand of JABWIB010000146.1, from coordinate 166,900 downwards.
ATCCTGTGTACTTCCAAACACCGAGTTCTATACTTAAGTAACATGTGTCCTGTTATGTGCAGAATTACCTGAGTTTTGTAATGTCCAACATTCAATATTATTTTGACACTGAGTTTGAAAACAGGTTATGCTCCTATGACAGAAGACGGAGACTGATGGTATTATTGTATTTTGGTAGATGAGATTTTCACAGGAGACATAAAAGTGTAATGGTGGATTAAGACTTCTTCTAATATGAGGGTAGTGAGATAAGGGTCCTAAGGTGAGCAACCAACTCCAGGGCATGGAGTTTAACTGGAGCCTGGTCATAAGGGTTCCTGATGGTGACGATAGGCTTCAGGAAAAAACAACTATTATTATAGAGACTAGTTTTATTGCTATTTTTATTTGCTACTAATTTCCCCTAACTATAACAATTATGTTTTATACCCCCCTCTTTATTCTATTTATTCTACCCATCTTTATTCTTATTTATTTGAGTTTCTTTTCCTTTATCTTCATCTTTCCCCCCCACTATATACATAAATATATTTTATAACATTGTTATTTAAATTAAAGTGACATGTCATATAAAATAAATTCTACAGAGTATGCTACAACACGTTTAAGTAACATGGATTTTCAGCTGCTGCAGAGCTATACAAAGTAATTGTAGATGGCAAGGCATGCTGATCCATGCAGTGTCAAAGCAGCCTGGTTATTTACATTGATTTAAAAAACATAGCTTTAGTGGGTTCTTCATTGGAATGGGCTTGGTATGGCATATAATAATCCTGTTTATTAATTTTTCCCCCTTTTTTTTCCTTCCCCCCTTTTTTGTAATCCCTGTCACATATATGTACCCCGCACTGTTCATGATTCTGTGTAGTTCTCCTGAGCTCATACCAGCTGTTGATGCTTTTGATATTCTGTTATGAACCCTCATGTACAATGGATGCANTTTCTGGTGTGTTTATTCTTTTTCTTTATGGACGTGCCTGTGTACTGTTTTATATGTCCCTTTTCTTTGTTCTGTACCTTGTAAAAAGTTATTAAAAATGTTTCAACATAAAAAAAAACATAGCTTTAAACTAAAAGCATAATATTAACATGATACATTATGATACATGTACCATAGCCTACAATAAGAAACATTTACAAGAATAAAATATAAAAATAAAAAATAAGGACATATATTGAGCTGTTTTACTTATCATTGGTCTGTGAGTCTTAACCCCCAATACACATCCTTACCTTAATTTAAAAATGCCTTAACCTAGAACGGCCCAGCTAGTAGTACAGCAAGAGGGAAGGTGGGGAAGCAACATCCCCTCTCTTTAAAATTTCTAAAACGATGCCTATCAGTAAGTACAAACACAGACTGCACAGCTGCTAATAATGTCCTGCAACAACACACAGGTAATGTGCCCATATTCTGCCTGCAACTGCTGTGACTGCGTGAGGCAGTCAGAACACCTCCTCGCCATACACACTCGGACTGTCTTCTTGGAATGGAGTCAGTCTGCTTTCACCCTCTATTAATAACTGGAGCGTGTCTTATATCAATCGAAATTTGACAAATGACACATTACATTTGCTAATTTGTGGTACCAACGTAAAGACTCAGCATCAGGTGTCAATTTAATACCATAAAAAATATGTAAACTGTCATTTTCCGATCTGAGATGACTGAGTGGAACATGGAAAAGCAACAACGTTTGTTAATGTCAGATGTCAGTATCAGGTAGCAGAATCACACATCAGAGTGCTCTCATTTAAAAACAAAAATTGAAAGATAAATGTCAATGTTGATTGACAAGGACAATAATTAGTCTTAATTATGATGTGGCTACTGTGTGAGCATATGATAGCAGAGCAACATGTTGTAGTTGTCATTTCAATCTACAGTGACTTACATATAGAATGAATTCATCATTATAGCAAGTAATAACAGCATATTAGTGTAAAATACATAACCATATTTTACATGTGTACATTACATGGATGTTATATGTAAATAATGTACATGCAGTGGTGTAACTAGCACAAATACAGGGAATGCAGCTGCTACAGGGCCTAGAGAAAAGAGGAACCCTGCACCCACTGAGTATATATCAGTCAGGGTTGAAAACTGGAGCTAGGGGGTTAAATAAGTATTTAGTGTTATTGGGCTGGATCCAGCTTTACTCACAATAGCCAACTGCTACACACACCCATTCTTAAGTGCACTGGCATGCACATGCACCACAAGTAGAATCACAAGTAGATCCCTTGGGCCAGACCTGTTCCTTTGCCAACCTAAATTACAGTAGGTATGTGGGGAGGTCTAAAAATCACAAGGGATTGGCTTTGACTTTCCTTGAACCCTATACTGCCAGCTAGTCCTGGTCCCTTTCCCGCTCCCTCCTTCCCAATCCTTCTTCTCTTCCCCTTGTTTCAGTTTGTGCCTCTCTCCCTTTTCTTGACCCCCCCCCCATTGTTAATCTGGCCCTGCCTCTCAGACAACCGAGCCCATTCCACGCACAAATGTTAATGGAAATAAGCACAACTTATGTTAGACCATTAAATTATTTATTAAATTGATTAGTTTTGTGACCACTTCACTAAGGGTATGGAAATATTTGTTATGCTTTCTGTTAACACCATATGTAAAGGAGAGCATGTTGGGTGTTTTTTTAAATCGATATTCAATTTGATAAATGTAAGTGACCATAAACCCCCATATAGATATATATCAGCACATGAGCCACAGCTTTCTTCTATAGAAACGTTTTAGTTCATCACATATTATGTGAAAGAGCTACCAATATAGTTTGTCACAGCTTTTATAGTAAGAAATAACAGTCATGAACATGTGATGCAGTAACTTTTGTTTTATGTTTTTATCTTTGACACAATACACTGCTACAAACAAACATTTTAATTCTTGCATGAATAAGTCTGTTTTCTTTATTGAAGGTGCAGCGGTGCCCTCTTTTGAGAAAGCTCATCATTGCAGCTCTTATTTAGGAGACCTTAATAAAACATGTAATTAGGATAAAGTCATTCAGTCACTGATTCAGGCAAAACCAGAAAAAAGTCTGTCTCATAGGACTGGATCCACGCTTGCAACACCAATAAAAATGTCATAGAGGATTCAATAGCGAATTAGGAGTAGTCTCTTAATTGCTTGTGTGTAGTTCCCTACCTTAAAACTTAATTCATTCCCAATTAAAATCAGGACAAATTGAAGTCCAGATATCATGGTCACCTTTAAACACACCTCTACTCTACATTTAACAATAAACCCCAACCACAAGTGACTGTTACCCACACAGCTGTCAGAACACATCAGAAAACAAAAGTATGCAAAATTCGGTGTTTTCTGCTTGATCATGTCACAAAGAACTTATAACGTAGTAAAAAAGTGTATTGTATGCAAGTAAAAAGGTGTAAACATACTGTGTTGAGTTTCTGTTGATTTTGGTGCAATGTGTGAAAGTGAGTTTGCAACGGTTGTCATGAGTTACCTGTCAAACATGCCCAAATGAATTGTAAGGAAATGCCAGTTTTGTACATCGGTTGTGTTATACAAAACGGAAGAGATAAAATTGTCTTCTATTCAAAGTGAACACTGTATGACATTAGGAATAGCATGATCCTTGGCGCTATATAGAGTACACAAGGCTCCACCTGACAGTTTTTAGTCTATTTCACACATTCAAATAAAAAGGTGCTAAAAGGGTTTGTGTGCTGACATTTTGCACACATCCAGTGCTATCATATTATCTAGTCATGTGCACTGAGTAAACTAGTTAAAATCAAATTAAATAGCAAGATGGCTAAAATAAATTTACATTTAAACCCCATATCACGACAGAAAAAGGAAAATGAGTAATGGCTACAGCTGGCCTAGCCCCACCTTTGATTCTTCAGATGTTGTGATACTACATATTCTAGTATGCTCTGTGAGCTATTCAGTGCGTTATAACAAAATATGCTGGGACACATACATTATATATGTTTTTTTTTTTAGGAAATACAGTGGTGCATTTTTGAGGATATAGATGATATAATACAGATCATTTAATAAATGAGTCAAATTGGTCAACAAGTTTATTTTTGCATTTACAAGATTTAACCATGTTTGTGAGGAGTCATTGCCATAGAAACCAACAATCATAACAGATGTACTCTCTAGATCATAGGAGGGGAGGGTAAGGATTAGGCTGCAGGGAGGGAACAGATCATAGAATGGGACAGGAAAGTTTAAGCTGGTGGGAAGGGATTCAGCATAAAGGGAAAGGTTAGGTTTGGCAGTGGAGATAAAATGGTTAGAGCTAGTGGGATGAAAAGGGAGGCTTAGGGTAAGGTTTTGCATAAGGTTTCTTTGTTTGGTGACTCCTCTGCATCACTCACTAGCCTCCATATGATTCCTGGAAACTGCTTTGTCAAAATAGGATCATTCAAATTCGTAAACCACATCCGATGGAAATTTTGCCTATAATACCTCACAAAGAACCTATAACGGAGTAGAAAAAAATGTTAACTAAGGGGCCGATTCAATTGTGCGCGAATTGAAAAAATATCGTGTTTTTTGCTAATTAGCATAAAAATTTAAGTGGAAAAAATGGAATTCAATTGTTTTAAATTAGGCGCAAAAACCTAGTCATGACCAGTTTTTTTCTCGCACCTCCAAGAGGTGCGAGATGCAATAGAAGTCAATGGGGATTTTCTTTTCATTTTTTTTTTCTTTGTTTTTGGTCAGCAGCAGCATATGCCTCCATTAGTAATCACTTTACAGGTCAATTCTAAGGTGATTTGCTTATGGAGACAACGCTGCAGCTTATGAATCAGTATTGTAGTATAAGCGTTTCTGTCAATGAAATGGTTACATTTGTATACCTGTGTAACCATCTCAGCAGCAGCGGATACAAATGTAACCATTTCATTGACAGAAATGGTCATACTAGGATTCTCATTCATAACAGCTGCAGCATGTCTTCCATAACCAAATCACGTTACAACTGAACGGTGACATCATTTCTAATGAAGGCACAACTGTTTCTGCTGTGAATGGGCACAACTTATTTTTATCGCTAATGATCAAAATAAGGTGCGAAATTTAAGTCATGACTTAAGCTGGCCACACACTATAAGATAAATTGTTCCAATCGAAAGGTTTTTTCAAGAGTGGGTAAAACCATGATGAATTGCAGGGGAGGTAAATTGAATTAATTGCAATCAGTGTTGCAGGTGAGAGATGATGTTTTCAACACAAGTGTAATAACAGTGTAACAGTAACGCTGGTCAGTATCTGTGTGCAAAATGCAACAATAAAGTATTCTCCCTGCATGCAAACACTAACATTCATTTTACCTCCCCTGCAATTCATCATGGTTTTACCCACTCTTGAAAAAATCTTTTGATTGGAACAATTTATCTTATAGTGTTGCCAGCTTAAACATTTGAATCCCGTAATAAATTGGGCGCAAATGGATGACCAAAATAACGTGACTAAATAATTCGCAACTCGCTAAACAATTGAATCGGCCCCTGTGAGTGTTAATGTAGGTGTAATCATACTGTGTTGCGTTTCTGTTGATTTTGGTTTTTGTTTGAAAAGGAGTTTGACAGGCAACTAATGGCAACAGTTGCAAACATGCCCACATTGCAAGGAAATGCCAGTATGTACAAAATACAAGTTGTGTTATATAAAACTGGGGAGATAAAAGTGTTATCTATAAAAAGTGAACAGTGTATGACATTAGGAATAGTATGATCTGTAGCTCAATTTTACACATTTAAAAACAAAGGTGCTAAAAGAGTTTGTGTTCTGACATCTAGTGTTATCCTATTATCTAGTGAGATACTCTGATTTAACTAGTATTTGAAATGAAATTAAATAGCAAGAAGGCTAAAATAAATTAATGTTATTACATTTAAACACAATAAACTGTACACCAGAAGCACACTTACAATTCCCCTTAACACCCATGACTGATTTAGGACATCAATGAGCCATGAAGTATAGTAAGTTTGGAGAAATGTAAAATGTTAAAATTAATTAAGGGAATTGTACTAAAGCATTTGTGGACAGTGCTTCTGACAGTATACTCCGGAGTGTCGCAAAGCTCATTTTTATATTCTGTGCTTTCATTATTAATGGGTGTTAATGTGTATGACTGTTATTGTCCTGAGGATAGATAAAGCTGGTGAATAATTCCATTGTTGGAGGCTAAGTATACTGAGATAATAGTGGCTAAAAACTAATTGTGTAGAATTTATGTATCAGGAGTAGGCAATATTCCATGCAGAAATACAGCATATGTACTATATTTAGTATAAATTCTGACTTTATTAAAAAAAAGGTCGGTAGACGATAAAACTTAAATACCAAGCATGGAAATGCAGCAGAAGGTGAATCAATGACAGGTGGCAAAACAGGAGCCACACACACACAGTAAGGGCCACCCCAGGGGTAGCACAGTAATTAAACAGCAATATCTGGCTTAAAGTAGCTATGACAACAATCAGAAATTCAACAATGATATAGCCAACACTATTATTTTTACATAAAAAAAATGTTATGTCAGCAGGCTTACCTATCTGACAGCTAAATATGGTACATAGCACTTTGAAACGCTGACATTTAATTAAAAAAGAAAAAGCTATCCTTACTTTGTCCTAGCTTCTGCTGTCACTCCCTGTCAGTCTACTCTGCCTGTCATCTATTAGTTAGTAATTAGGGTTAGGATTAGTAAAAAAAAAAAAATAAATAAAAGTAATGGAGTAGGAGTAGTAGCTCACTTGTGTATTATTTGCAGTGTTAATTTGAATAATTTCTTTTAACTAGATGCAATTAATCATTTTCAGAAAACAGGAGCATAAGATAAAATATAGTTTATTCATTTGAAAAGTTCATAGATTTTAAGCAAATTTTAACCAACAACATCCAATCAGATGAAAATATTCTGCAAAGACAAGACTTTTCTGGACACAGATGTCTGTGCTTACCTTGCACACAGTTTACCTTTCTCTCTATGTACCTCTAATCCTGGACGTTAGATAATGTTCTACTCTCAGTTTCCATAGCAATACAAGCCTCATCATTGAAAGTTTGTGAGATGCTCACTGTTGGATGCTGCTAGATCAGTGCCTTCTGTCAGACAGCATCCATTTCATTTCATTAAAATGATACAGATGGATAAATATTTGAAGAACTGACAAAAGTAACACTTTAAGCACATATACATATTAGATGGTGCAACAGTCCCTATGAAATAAAATCATGACATTTAGTTTAAAAATAATCTTTGTTTAAGATTGGTTGGCAATCAAATGTAATATACTAGTGCCCCAGCACTTTCACAGGAAGATCGAGTGCTTTCTCATGGCCAGGAGCTGCAGGAAAAGAGGATTTGAGGTCTGGAGAGAGAGAACCTCTTCACTAGTAGGATTAAGTATTATTATTATGATCATAAACTTAATTTTAAGTGACCATTTTCAGAGCTCCTTATTTTCAATATGTCCCAATTTTTAGAGCAATGATTCCCATTAACATTTCTGCACAGGGCCACATTTGGGATGATCTTGTTATTGCAGCAAAGATTACTGTAATTAATAAGTAATACATTTAACATATTAATACTGTAAAAATAAATATTACAATGTCCCTGACTTAATAGTCAGGGCTTATTTTGAGGGTAGGGCTTATTTTATTTAACACTAACAATTTCAATGAACAGATACAGAAACAGTACCAGAAAAAAAAAAAAACAGTACCAGGTGTGAAAAAAAAAACTGTGGTACCTTTATTCAAAAATGGTAATGTCAGCTTCTTTAACGCATCATCATAATTGTCTATACCTTGAACTCCAGCATGGATTTCTTGTGCCTCCAATTCCTGCAGAAGAAATGGACCTCTCATGGCCAGTAATATAACTTTCCTTAAATGAGCATGTCCAGGTAACCTGCTCGTAGTGCTTTGGCAACACAGCCGTCAGTAATTTAATTCCATGACTTCTGCACCCAAATCACATCCTCTTGCAGATGGGGCTTCAGAAAGTTGCCACGCTGATTTCTCTCTATTCTATTTTCAATGTAGTCATTCGCTTTTGTGTGCAAATGATCATTGAATGGCTTGTTAATTGCAATATCAAGAGTCTGCAGTCATTCCAGGGGGAATCATTATTTGATCTATTCTTCTGTCTGCAAGGAAGTTCTTCATATCTTTAGTGCAGCGAGTACTGGCTGAATCCCAATAAGACCTCTTGGGTCACCTCGCAAAACAAGTAGGAGCATTAAACTACAGATTAATACCTGTTAATGTGTTTTTTTACTCCTCCATGGCAGTGCTACATATGGGTAACTCCCTCCTCATTGGTGCTCACAGGAAAGAAGACAGCAGTATATGATGACCTCATCTCCTGTTGACTGTATCTCAAACTTCAAAAGCTTAAACTAAATGTTAGGTTAGTGTACAGAATAATACATACCCAAGCAGTATTAACATAAGAAAAAAAAAAGGGGGGGGGGTAATTTAACTAAAGTATATACACTACCCAGGAGGCTGCTACATCCCTAGTTGAATGAGCCTTAAAGTAAGCAGACAGTGTCAAATTTCTTTATGTAAGAGAAGGAATAGCTGCTTAGAACACCTAAATTAAGGAGCCCTGTCTAAGTAAATATGCAGGGCTCTCAGTACATCCAACATATGGATTTTCCTCTCTAAGTCACCTGTTGGGTTAGGGCACAAGGAAGGATTAATATGGAACTGAGAGGCAAACTTTGAACTTTGTTAAGACCTGAGTGTTGGTACGCAAGACTACCTTGTCCTGGTGTAAGTTGAGGAAAGGTGGTTCGGCCCAGAAGGCTTGTAGTTCGGACACCCTCCTAGCTGAGGTGAAAGCTATGAGGAATGACACTTTCCAGGGCAGATACTTGAATGATGTTTCCTGTAAAGACGCAAAGGTAGAATTAGTCAACACATCTAATACCAGATTAAGATCTCAAGTGGCTATAGGATACCGTAAGACCAGTCTTATTCTCTGCATGGCACTCACAAATCTGGAAACCTAACCATTGGAAGCTAAGTTCCAGTCCATGACTTCACTCAGGGCAGATATTTGCACTTGAATTAGTGGTCGACCCTTGCATGAAGGAAACCTACACCAGTAGAAATATTTTTCCAGATTTTGTAGTACAGAGAGTTAGCAGACTTTCTCCTTGCTTTTAGGAGAGTTGAGACTACTGCCTTTGGAAATCCCAGTTGTCTCAGATGTTGGATCTCCACATTCAAGCCTCTAGCTTGAAGACAGCTGGATCTGGATGGCACTTTCCTTGTCCAACAAGGGAGGATGGCTATGAGAAAATTAGATTCACCTTGCAGCTTCCTCAGAACTCTGGGTAATAAAAGAAGCAGAGGAAAGATGTAGGCCAGGCGAAATTGCCAGGGGACTGACAGTGCTTGGGGTTCCCGATATCTCAAGAAGTACTTCTCAAATTGCCTGATGTGGTATGTGGCCATGAGGTTGACCTGTGGCCTGCCCCATTTCTTTACTAATTCTTTACTGTATTAACATAAGTTCCCTAGATTCTTCCAGACTTAAGGATTTATGTATCAGTTCCAGCAGATTGTCCACCAGATAAGGGCTAAAGTCAGCTTTAAGTGACACTGCTGACTCATCTTCTAAATGTTGTGATTTATCAGACAGCAGACTGCTCACTGACTACTGGCCGTGACCTTTTGGAGGACCAAGATTTTTTATTTTTTTTTAATTTCTTTATTAATTCTTGGAATTCACAATAAAAGGAAGAACACAGTCAGCATAACGCATAACAAACCGCCAGGGATCAAGATTTTTTGCATCTTTGGATACTAAGTAGTGAGTCCACCAGGGAGACCTTGATCATATTAATAAAGTCTGCCAGCTGCTGTGAAGATATTTTCTGTTGAGTTGCCTTGCAGGTGACACACACAGTCTCAATATAATCGTCATCATGGTGCTTATCACACAGGGATCAGTTATTGTTCCTTGGTTTATTAGATTTGGCCTTCAACTCTTTGCTGGAGTCAGACCCTGTAAAGGACCACCCCTATTAATAATAATTCAAGCAGACAATGACAATACCGTGTTTCCCCTATAATAAGACCTATCCTGATAATAAGCCCTACCATATTTTACACTAAACTGAAGAAAATAAGCCCTCTCCCGAAATTAAGCCCTATCTAAATCACAATGAGGTGTCTAATGTCAGCAGGGGGAACAATGAGGTGTCATAATGTCAGCAGCATTTGGGGGAACAATGAGGTGTCATAATGTCAGCAGCACTTGAGGACCATGATTGGATTAAAAGCAGGTCAATAAAATAAGCCCTACCCCAAAAATAAGCCCTATGGTGTTTTTTTTGTCCTGAAAAAAAATAAGACAATGTATTATTAACGGGGAAACACGGTAATCATAATTCCAGGGCCATTTTACAGGTTTTTTTGGGTCCCTTATCCAAGTAAATGCTCACTAGCAGGCTAAATGTACATACAGCAATGGTGAAGAAAATATATGTGCTAGGTTAGGCACCCTGATGACATCATGCTCGCTTTACACAGATGGATTAACCCAGGCATGTCCATTGATTACTGCAATCAGCTGTTGCAAGCACCATATTGCATAAATTCTCCTATGTCCATATGGGGCGGAGCTTAGCCAGCAGAGTGGAAGCAGCGAGAGCCATGGAGCTGCGATCGGCATGCGAGCCATGCCTAGTTCGGCACAGCAGAAGGGGCATGGAGGAGACCCTGGAGGAGAGGTACACTGCCACCTCTAAGCACAGAAGGAAAGGAAAGAAGACACAGTCGGCAGGAGACAGGGTTATTATATACTACAGTGTCTTCTTTCCTTACCCATGAGCACCAATGAGGAGGGAGTTACCTATATTTAGCACTGCCAATAAAGGAGGTATAAGAAATCCAGCCATATCCTTATAACTGTTTGTGTGCACCATGCCTTTTCAGTTTCAAGAATGTACATGCCTGACACCAGTTCAATCTCATCTTTCGTGCCCATACTGATGAGTAGAGATGAGGCTTTCTTTCCATGCAGAAGAATGGCCAAAACACAGGTAACACATGCACTTTCGTAGCCAGCGATGGGAATGTAGATTGACATGGCCCATGGTGTTTGACATCCTTGACCCATAAACACTGCAGTTTCATCCATGGCAATCATATGGCAGGTTTGGTATTGAGAAAAGTCATTTAATAACTTCATAGCATAAACAGGGGTGTTGTTAATCTTATGGACATTATGGACGGAAACCTTCCAAACAGTGCTGTGATGCTTTAAATCCTTCTGGGACCATTTCAAAGGGCAAATGTATGAATATCAACCCAGTGCACAAACAACGCCTTTTCTCTCCCATTTCCATTCACCAATGACATCTTCCAGCTCAGGATATAAGGGTTGCCTACCTGATCCAGACCTGCGCTTCTTCATTTTTCCCTCATCCACCTGTTGACTGAGGTTACTGTAATACGCTCGCCATTTTCAGACCATTCAGAGATCAAACTTCTTTTCTTTACAGAAAGGTGAAAGATTCTTGCACTGTGAGTCCTCCACAATTGCTTTCTTGTACTCAACAGTATAACTGTTCCTTTTTGTACTCATGTGGGGGTCAAAACAGACAGGATAAGAAACAATAATGAGTTATACTCCCCCAGTCCTGCTTTAAAATACTTTACTTATGGTTTTTCTTTTTTGACTTAACTTTGCTCTGATGCAGTGATTTTTTTTTCCTGTAGGGTACTGTACTTTTCTGCAAGGTGCTGCTGTAAATGGTGCTGGTACGCGTGTCTGGCGGTCAAAACAGACATGGTAAGAAATAAAGTGATGACCATCATGCCCCTCAGTTCTGCTTTACAATACTTTACAGTACTGTTTTTCTTTTTTGACTTCACTTTCCTCTGATTCTTTGATTTTTGTCTATACTGTACTCTCCTGCAAGGTGCTGTTACCGGTATAACTGGTGCTGGAACACATGTCTGGGGGTCACAACAGACATGATCATGGCCCCCCAAGTGCTGCTGCCATGATGTCACCCTTATTGAACCCCCAAAATGCAGCAGACATGATGGCACCCTTATCGGCCTGCCAAGTGCTGCAGACATGATGGCACCCTTATTAAAGCCCCCCAAGGGCTGCAGACATAATGGCATCATTATTGCCCCTCCAAGTGCCCTGACCTACACTTTAAAGGCACCTCCTGAAGAGTTTGTGTACCAGTAATTAAGAAACAACGATGCAGCAGTGTCCTCTCCTCTGTGGCACTATGTTGCTTACCTAACAAAAGAAATAACTATAGAGTGCATTTTGCATGAAGTTCGCATGGAGCCCTGGATCTGGTCCAGAATGCATATAGTGTACATTGAAATTACAATTCTTGACTACCTGCAATCACAACCCAGATTCTCAATGTAGCACAAATTTGTGCTCATGCACAGAGCAGAAAAGCAGAAATCATTTGATCCAAACTCACAGAAAATAGGATGTCAGGATCCAGTTATAAGTTCCCAAACCTACTGTAGACATTTTCATAGTTCAATTATCTTAATTAACTTCAGATTTATAATAATAATATTCAACTATTAGACAGCCTTGACATTTTGAAATTCATTCATGAAATTCAATTATTGGACCTTTTTTCTTCAACAAAAAAAAAGCATAAAAAGGTAATAACAAGAGAGGTGTACAACACATACTCACATAGAGATATAAACAAGAGAGTATAGGGTGTGGGGTTATGCAAGGCTGAATATATGGTACAGAACATTAAAAAGCATGCTTTATAAAGCATGACAGTCTCAAGTAAACACAGCTCTAATAATAAACTAACAAGAATACCCCCTATCCCCACGTAGGGGTGATCAGGTGGGCATGACACTAGGAACCCCAAAGTGTGAAATAGGAGGAACACCATTAGGAATCTTGTATCCTATATCAGTGGCATGGAAACAGTGACAAATCTGGGATTGTAAGGGTATGGATAATGAGGAGATATTTCTCACTCTCCCGTCCCCTCCACTCCCCTAATGACCGCAGACTTTCTTCCCAACTTATCACCACCTCTCATGTACACATCCAGGACTTCACTCAAACTGATCCCCTCCACTGGAACAGCTTACCTATTAGGCTATCTACCACCCTCCAAGTCTTTAAACGTTCACTCAAAACTCACTTCTTCACAGTAGCCTACCACTCCTCTACCCTCTCCCCCTCAACCCAATGTCTTCTGTAGTGTCTACCCCTTCCTTAGCATATAGGCTCTCATGAGCAAGGACCTCCACCCTCTGGAGGGAATGGGGGCAAGTAGAGGTAGATGACAAATCTACCTCTACTTGCCCCCATTCCCTCCAGTCTTGCTTCAGTGTAAGATATTATACACTTCACGACCCTCTTAGTTCTTACGCTATGTATGTATTCCATATTTGCCACTATGTGCTATGGCATTATACCCCATGCCATATATATGAATTCATGTTTGCTATTGTATTGTTATACTGAACCGCATGCTATTTATATACCATCACTATGTACGGCGCTGCAGAAATTATGTGGCTCCTTAATAATAATAAAGTAACACTGTCAAAACATAAGTTGTAAGGCAAGCAAGCTCCTACCTTTAAATGTATGCACAGTCACACTATAAAATGTGCAAAAGTTAGACATTTTACAAGGGGGTTCAAACCAGCCCTTATTGCACGATATGAATATATCCCTTCTTCCACCTTACCAGGCAATTATGGCGATATGCAGACAATTTAGTAACAACTAAACTTGTGTCTCTATAAGAATGCCTATTCAGTGCCCATTTACTAGAGCACCAGCAGCTGTTAATAAGTCACTTGAGTTGCACTCGGATTTGAACTATGTGCTTTTATTGAGTGCAAAATAATTACGAGATATGTTAAACAAACTCACCTCTGTATCAGCCTCTGACAACCTAAGCATTTGTGATGTTCCTTTAATAAACTATAGTAGTATGTTTGTATGATGTGTTCACATTCTAGTAATATTCTGCAACAGGTAACAAGTTTTCAGAGTCTCATTCTTCACGAGTTCAGAAAAGATGTTTAAGTAAGCAAAAGCCTATTGTATATTCTTACTTGGATTTAATCATAAACATTGTAACAGCTAATACACTGTAATTAAGATGTTTACTATTTTCAATGGCTGTTTCATCTTGTGAATAACAAGATAAAGTCTACAACTTTTCATTGTGCTAGCTAAAAAAAATAAACATGCCATACATTAACATAACAAGAGACACTCAGGCTTCACCCTTCTGGACATGTAAAGGAGTTTCAGGTGACCTAGACAAAACATTAACCTGTCTCACTAGTACTTATTGTCATTTAATTATGCGCATGGCCTATACAAGAGCACTTTTATTATCAGACCTGTAAAGCGAAAAATAATAGCGATAATGTGCCGGATCCAGACTTAAGCAAAACTGGCATTCAGTGGGCTAAAAACCGGAATTGTGTAACTTATACCCTTTTTCCACAGACATGGAAAAGCAACGGAAACAGCAGCGACCCCGGTTTCCCTTTAAAACATACAGCAGCGGTGACATGTTTCAATAGCAGTGTGTGCTGGCGCTACGGCATGAGTATAGTAGTGTTAACAGCCATTTTATAACAGCGACTGTAGAGCAGTGCCAAGAATTTTCTGTACCCCAGACTCTCTCGTAATTTTTATGCTCCATCTCCTATCCACTAACAATCAGAAACCCTCCCTTCTACACACCATCCCCTCCCCACTGCCTAAGCATAACCTTCTCTATTGGGACTCCATTCACTAGAACAATGATAGTGTAAATCGGTGCTGATAAACAAGGTGACTTCACATGGGAAAACTGCCCCGTTATCAGCACCATTCACTACCATCTACCAGTACAGGCTTCAGCCGAAGGGAGAGGAAGTTCTTTTATTATTGCAATATACTTATATGCCTCACAGCCATCCTGTCATGTGCCATGCACACTCAATTATTGCCCAATCAGTGCACAAGTATCTCAGTAGGCCCTTCTGCCCCCCTCCTCACCATGGATTATCGCTGCAGTGTGTGCAGCAGATAACCAGGATTTTTACTAAAGGAAAATTGTCCTGATAAAGAGCTGCCTACTGATGGCAGCAATAATTGTTCAGATGAGTCCCCAGCTTTACACCTTTTTATTTAGGTGCCAGTGTAGTGCAAATGAATTTAAATTTTATTGCCTATAGAAAAACACTTTGCTTTACAAATTAAACATAAAGCTCTGCATCTCTGAGTTTTGTGCAAAAGCAGAGTTCTGTTCCTATTTACACACTGGAGAATGTGAACTCGAATCTGATTGGTTACTATTGGCAACAACCCCACTTTGCAATTTCAACACTTAGTAAATATACCCCAAGATATGAAAGCTCACCTTTCACCTCTAATTTTATGTTTCAATATTTTACTTGCTCCCCTGTAGTCCAGTGATTCAGGTCTTGCACCAGTTCTAACCTTACTCTAAAACTGTATCAGCCACCTAGTATTCATACAAAATTAAAACTTTTAATCAGATGGTTATGTTAGAGGGGGGTTCTCGCTGGTATAACTATACAGTTAAGTACAGAAAAGTACAATGGCAGGTGGTTGGTTCATACAGAACTAGAATTCTGTCTGCATTGCTGTGTTAAAGTGAAAATCAAAAAGCATCCCTTTGTATTTTGAATATTTTGGCTTGTGTTGGTATAATTAAAATTAAAGTTAAAAGTTTTGGATTGAGTGGATTGTGTTCTGACCAGTCACACGAACATATTGCAAAATCAGGTGGCTTATGATCCGATTGCATGGAAATAAAGGGTTTGTCATTTTAAAAAGAAAAATCTCAAATGCCTATTTATAAATAAACTAAGATATTATCCTGGTATACAGATGAATCAGTAATAACTACACATCTGTGTTTTAAGACACATGAAAACCTATCTGTTTAAAACTGCACACTAAGCACATAAAAGAGTAAACAGATTGCAAGGTGGTTAAGGATAATAGAGGGTTAGTCATCACAATACAATGCACAGCAGGCTCTTTTAAAATGTCCGTTATCCAAACTGTTCAGAGAAACCTACAGGGAAATGTACTTAAGAATTACCTGCAACAAAACTCTTCAATTTACAGTCTCAAATGGAGAAATATTTATATCTCAGCTTTGCTCAATCATATGTGCAGATTAAACAACAAAAAGAGGTTTTAGGGAAGTATATCACTGAAAAGGTAGGTGTTAATCTATACAACCAATTAGATTTATTTTTACTTATGACAAATGAAAACAAATTAACACACTCAGACATAATTCACAAAAACATAGAAAAAACAGTCTGCTAATGAGTTCAATTAAAGATTTTCTTTGCAAACTTGGATAGAATTCCTGTCAGAGTCTGAGTACAAAGATTTGTAATTTAGGAAAAACAGTTATATTAACAAAATGTTATCTCTGCTTTAAATACACAGTTATGTTGGCTACCAGAAAAAAACACCCACTTTTAAGATTATAAAACAAGAAAGTTGAAAAGTACAGGAACAGGATTGTTCATTCATTTCTTGTGCTGGTGTGGATTTGTGAATACACTAGTACCCTTTTTCCACTGACAAAAAAAAAAGTTTATGCACATAGACCCAGGTTTAGTTTGGTGGAAAAGGGTCCCAAGAAATTAAACCCAGGTAAAAGGGGTGTGAATTAGCATTCTGGTCTGCATTGCTGTGTACAATTGAAAATTCTGTCTTTTTGTTGATTAGACCCAGGTGTTCTGTCTGGCAGTGGAAAAGGTGTCTACCCTGGAAAAAACCCAGGTACACACTGCAGTGGAAAATTATATCTAACCTGGGAAAATGTAGGGTTGAAAACCAGGTCTGAACCCTGGTTCTTGGTGGAAAAGAGGTATAGGAAACCCCTTTTCCACTGCAGTGACCAGGGTAAAAACCCTGCAATATACTCCGTTCACACAGAGGGCTATTACCCGGTGTAGGACCAGGGTAGTTTGTGAATCACCAGGGTAATGCACTGTGAACAGGGTTAATTACCAGGGTAATTCAGATCAACAGCTAACAATCCTGCTCGTTAAC
>JABWIB010000146.1:101142-141073 GCA_016617825.1 Platyplectrum ornatum | reverse complement strand
TTTTATTTTTGTCAATTTTGCAAGAGTACATTTCTATGATCATGATTTGTTGTGATAAAACAGGTCACAGTATACTGTGTATACTCCGTAACTGATTCTTAAAATGTCAGTCTGTTCAGCTTTGTAAATGATAACATTTTGAACTCAGAGCTGCTATTACATTGGTATAGTGTGTATATGAGTGATACCCCTTTTGTTTTTATCTGAATGGTGGTGTCACATTCATTTTGCCTGTTTGGACACTGATTACTGTAATTTGTACTGAGATTTGCAGTGTGCAACAGGCTTACATTCACCTGATGATTTTCTCTTTTGAGGGGGATGACACTTTTGCTGCTGCAGATATACCCAGAGTTATATTAGTAATTTCTGTGTTAAATAGTATATTTGTTTTTTATTTTTCCAGGTGTAACAAGATTGTCTCTGATAATACAGCAGATGGAAATGTAGCGCCTGTTCCCTTTTCTTTGGTTGTACCTGTTCCAGTGGATTCTGACTATTCTTCCAAGCACTCTGTTCACCTGAATCCCTCTGTATCCCATAATGGGATAAATGCTGTGCCACCTTCTATCCTGGACAATAGCAGTCATGGTTTTCTTCCTAATCAGCCTTATATGTATGTACCATCAACATCGGTTTTCATGCTATGTGGAAACCCTGCCAGCGAAGATGGCTTGTCCAGATTATCTCCGACATGTGAAAATGTCACACCTGATAGCAGCCAACCAGCCAAGCGACAGAGGATTGGCAGCAGTGATAATCTATATCCTCAGGTAAGACTTAAAAGCTTTAAATAACTGTTGTGAATTGTTTTTAGCATTCATTTGCCATGAAACGTTTTAGAAAATGTATTAATGTTATTTATTTTGCAACAGCCATTGTCATCTGAGCCTCCTATCTGTGAAAACAGACTTCCACAAAAGTCACCACCTCATCCTTCTGATGTTGCTCTGCAAGAAGCTATGACTGAAGAGAATGCACTTAAAGATGGCTTCAAAACCAAAGAACAAGCAGCACAAGATGCTATAAAATCTCCTGCATTAACACAGTATCTCTATGTTCCATCCACAGCAGGTGAGTGATTGAATTACTAAGTAAATTAAAGTTTATGGTATAGTTATTATTGTTTTATTATTATTAAATTACAACTCTGTGTGTGTCATTATTTGTGTTTTATTCTTGTTGGTAATCAACCTTTATTTTTATTTTATTTTTTTTTAGGTCTAAATGGCTTTAATATATTTCTTCCTGCAAGTCCAGCCACGGGTACTCCTCAAAGTCAATTACCAAATTTTAATGTTCCCTATGTGATGGTGCCATCCACACACCTTGCAGCTTTCCCGTTTATCTGCTCGCCTGCAGCTTCTAATGGGTCTACTTTGAATCCTGGAAATCTGAATTACAATCTGTCTGGCATACCTACATCTCCACATATCTTGTTTGGCCGTCCTGCAGTGGGATCAGCTGTGCTATCCGAATCTTCTTCCGATGCACCACAAGGTGTTTCTCCAGTGTGTGTCAGCCAGAAGTCTCCTGGTTGTGCAACCTTAGATGGTCAACCGTCTGCTGTGAAATTGCAAAAGGTAAGCACCCTATTTTTTTAAAAATTATTTTCTTGTATTTTTACAAAAAAATATATATTTACTAAATGGGAGATATTTTGAATGTGTGTTCCATGATGTCTGCTCACTGCATAGGATGACAGGTTGCCATGATAGTGAAGACTTCATAGCTATTAATAACAGCTGGGTGATATTAAGCTATGAGGAAAAAATAAAATTTGCTCTAGTATTATTTAGTAGTATGTAGTTGAAATAGAACCAATGTATTGCAATTATGAGTAGCACAAAACTTCTTAGTAGCAGATGGTTAATTTCACTTTACTTACCTATTTTTTTCCCCCCTCCTCTTAGTCACCTACTCCATTAACTCCGAAGAGTAATCGTCCGGTACACAAAGACACATTCTTTAAGACACCTGGCAGTTTGGGAATATCTCCAGCCCTTCAAAAGAAGGAACGATCTCAAGCTCGAATCTCCAGTTCAGCTCAAAGACGACTTGATATTTGCAGTGATGACTAAATGTGTGCTTCTTGGGTCACTGAATTTCATTTGCATTCCCTTGAATTAATAGAAAAAAAGCATTTACCGTAATGGGTAACAATTTATGTACAGCGAACTCTGAAACCTATATGATATTGTAATATGAAGCTTGTTACTGTATTTAATATTTTGGCAGGAGCACTAGAATAACGGTCTTGTTAAGTTGTCCATATTACTGGTTGCCAAGAAAGTGTTGCAAGTAGTCTTGCACCGTTTTTCTATATGTGTGAAACAAACACTGTTACACTATATTTTTTGGCGAGCCACATTCTCTTGTCCCAAACATTAATGGCACATAGTATTTTGATAACCTAGACTTGCTACTTGAATATTTTTGTTGTTGCTGAAATAATCAGCATATGTATAATTAACATGAAAATGTGAAAGAATGTATTGTTTTTACATTGGAACCTAATTAATTTCCGCCTCCCTTATTATATTTGCCTTGCTATGCAGGAAGTCCAGGACTATGAAATTAAATTATTTATAATCTCTTATGAAATGTCACATTGGTGCACAGATGGACCAAGTAACTTTAAACATTATTTAACACTGTACCTTTATGTAAAATGATGTTAATCGCACTATGCCCCCAAATCGTATCTTGCTCTCCTAATTAACACAATATTTTGAGGGACCTCTGAGGACAGTGAACATAATGTGCTATGTTCCATAGGTGTTAACACTACAGTAGTTGTAATAGAAGTTTCTACTGTTCTCATTTTATGATAAATATATATGTATTTTAATCTTGTTATTCCTTTTAAAGGAAACACATTTTTAAAACTTAAGATGGCTTAATGTAATTCATTGACTTTAGTTGTCTTTTTCCCACTGTTAATGGCAGTCATACTGTTGGTAACAAGGTGATGCTTATTTGCACTAAGTTGCATGTTCAGAATGCAGCACTCTGTATGGGTTACCAAACCATATACTCTTCATCTGTTATGTTTTATTGGGACTGTTAAAATACTTGAATGTATTTACCATGTTTACATTTATTTCCTGGTGCTATTTCCCACATATCATTGTTGTGTTCTTTCATACTTCCAGGGTGCAATAATGGAAGTATCTGCTGTTTTTTGGTTTTTTTTAAAGCATTTCATTCCAGTCGTGACTTATGTGTGCCTTTAGCGATGTTGCTAATAGCCCTAAATATGTGTACAGGGTGTTCTGTGCATCACAGAATGTAATTGTGACTTTTAAATGACCAATAAAAATGTATGGCACTAAACATACTTGCAGTGTTATTACAGGAAAACCAAAACACTTACATGAAAACCGGATTAATATAGTGTTGACAAGGGACCATTATGCAACTAATTCTGTTGGAATTATTTTGCAAGTTTTTTTTCATTTCTAATTGTATTAAATATGCTTTAATTTGCAATGGGGATTTATATAAAATACAGCAAGGGGTTCTAGAATTCAGTCCATTTTCACTCATTCTATACGGTTACCAAATCATCCCGACTATGGTATGTTATAATAGCCATGTCACCATTAAGAAATGGAAAGTGTAATACCTAGTCCTTATCAGTGCATTCTGTATCCACATGATGGCAGTATTGCTAAATACATTGAAGGAGTACGATGAATAAATCTGGCTTTTTGCCTAGTTTTACCTCATTTGGTAATGCAAATGCAAACATTGAAACATTAAACTGAAGGTCTGACTAATTTAAAAGCACAATTGAGTGAAATTCAGCCTAATTGTAAGTCTTGATGCAATTATTTATATTTATTTTGTTGTGTACATTTTGTTACTGTTCTCACTTGAAAAATGTTCATGTATTACTAAAACAATGTGTAAACATATAAAATGAAATCCTTTATTAAAAAAAATCTGAATTAAATATAAGCGCATATAATATCAAGCAAATAAGAGCCTTGCGGACTTCTGATGTAAACTTTTTTATTTTTGTTGTAGACATATGAAATATGTCTCCTAGACATTGCTACCCATAAGAGTACAGAATTAAGTGTTCATTGTGGTCATCATGTTATACCAAGTATATTTTAAGTACTGGTGAAAGTTTTCAAAGTATATGATGTACTTGAAAAATCCGATTTATTAGGGGTGGTTAACTTACAGGAATGAATTTTATGTGGATTTAAATGCATACTGTTGCTAAGGATGGTTAAACAAATACTAGGGATCAATACAATTTAAATGCATGTGAGAGAAGATAGCGTGGGTGGTACATTGTGAGTCACTGACCTGATCTGCAAATGGATGGATCGCTGGCTGTTATAAAGTCTCCTCCAAATACATTGCTCAAAAAAATGTGAACACAAAAATAACACATACTAGATCTGAATGAATGAAATATTCTTATTAAATACTTTGGGGCCGATTCAATCCCGTGCGAAGTCCCATTACGGGACTTCTTTTTATGCCTGGCTCAATGCGGCTGCAAGCTAAAAAGCGCAAGTTTTCTCCCTTATGCTGTTTGTGTAAGGGGGGGGAAACTTCTCACAAAGAGGATTGAATCGGCCCCTTTTGTTCTTTATATGGTTGATTGTGCTGACAAAAAAAAACACAGAAATTATCAATGGAATTCAAATTTATTAACCCATGGAGGTCTGTATTTGGAGTCACCCTCAAAATTAAAGTGGAAAAAAACTACAGGCTGAGCCAGCTTTGATGTCATAAAAACAAGTCAAAATGAGGCTCAGTAGTGTGTGTGTGGCCTCCACATGCCTGTATGACCTCCCTACAACACCTGGGCATGCTCCTGATGAGGTGGCGGATGGTTCCCTGAGGGATCTCCTTCGAGACCTGGACTAAAGTATCCACTAAATCCTGGACAGTCTGGTGCAACATGGCGTTGGTGGATGGAGCAAGACATGATGTCCCAGATGTGCTCTAATGTATTCAGGTCTGGGGATTGGGCGGGCCAGTCCATAGCATGGACCTTCATCTTGAAGGAACTGCTGACAAACTCCAGCCATATGAGGTCTAGCATTGTCTTGCATTAGGAAGAATCCAGGGCCAACCGCACCAGCATGTGGTCTCACAAGGGGTTTGAGGACCTCATCTCGGAACCTAATGGCAGTCAAGCTACCTCTGGCAAGCACATGGAGGGCTGTGCACCTCCCCAAAGAAATGCCACCCCACACCATTACTGACCCACAGCCAAATCAGTCATGCTGGAGGATGTTGCAGGCAGCAGAACGTTCTCCCTGGCGTCTCCAGGTTCACTCAGTGTGAACCTGCTTTCATCTGTGAAGAGCACAGGACGCCAGTGGTGAATTTGCCAATCTTGGTGTTCTCTGGTAAATTCCAAACGTCATGCACGGTGACCAACTTGTTTGAGTAGACACTTGCACATTTGTGGTCTGCTGGAGGTCATTTTGCAGGGCTCTGGCAGTGCTCCTCCTGGGGATTCTGGATTGTTGCCCTCCTACGGCCTCCTCTGCGTCTCCTGATGTACTGGCCTGTCTCCTGGTAGCGCTACCATGCTCTGGACACTACGCTGACAGACACAGTAAACCTTCCTGCCACAGCTTGCATTGATGTACCATCCTGGATGAGATGCACTACTTGAGCCACTTGTCTGGGTTTTAGACTTTGTCTCATGCTACCACTAGACCAAAAGCACCGCCAGCATTCAAAAGTGACCAAAACATCAGCCAGAGAACATACTGGAACTATTATTGAAACTTACTGAAGTGACCCAGAATATCACAAAATATACCACAGATACTGATATTTAAATATTCCTAATATAAGACTCTGCATACTCTATATGCTTATACACCAAACGGCTATTATTCTTTGTACCTCTGCATCAAGGTTCACAGCTCCTAATAGCATGCCAGTGAACCACCTCCCTCAGACCCGTCCCTGCTGTTAGCTACCTCCTGTCAGAACTACAAATCCCAGACAGCTTATGCTAGTTTACCAACGCTAACCACAATGTGTGCAAGGTACTGCCTATACCACATGCTTATCTCTAATATGTCTAAGACAAATTTACCTTGTGGGCTTCTAAATCGCACATTATAACTTTATATGGGTGATGACATTTCTAGAAACTTAGGGACGCGTACTGTAATTAATAATTATTATTTCACCTACAAATATGAAATTCTTTAATTAAGTTAGGCTTTGGTCTTTGAGAGTTTCTGCGGGCATTGATCTATAAGGTGGAGAAGATATTTTTGAGTTACCTTTTAAGTGCCAGTCTCTCCTTCTCAGAGGGAACATTTTTGGACTCTCCTTTTCCTTTGTTGACAGTCACAGCACCTAAGCTATGGCAGTCTGTGATATGTAAGTGGCAGAGTGATATAACTGCTGTCTCTTCTGAGAAGACGTTACTGCGTTATCATGATCGAATGTTACCTACCCTGACTTCTGCCTCCTTACAGGAGGTTATCAAATCATATCAAAATATCATATCAAAATTCTATTTAGAATGTGTATGGCGCCTGTCCAGAGGAAACATGGTTCCTGGGGATGCTGGCTGTTGCTTGAAATGCAGGAGTTCGAACACTACCTTGTTCCATAATCTGTTGTGTGGTTTGGTTTCTTAATTCCAGTTTTCATTTCCGAGTAGATAGTAACCCTTTAGTTTACTGTGAACTAACTTTGATAGCTGGAACTTGGGGCACTGTAAGGGGGAGCTTTATATTCTTATGCGCTGGACCTCCCCTATTCCGCCTTTCTTGAGCCAAGTGTGTAATCTCCTATTGTGCTACATTTATCTGGATCATAGAGCCTCCCTCCCTGATATAGAGAAGGGTTCTTTAAGAAATGGGGTCCTTATATTGTTTAATGGGGTCCATATTTTGGATGTTTCATATCTCTACCCTGTTTGATTCTACTGCATGGTATATGCGATACCGTACCCCTGGTTCCCTGCTGGTGTCAGAGAGCCTGTTGGTGGGCCCCAGTGTGACCTCCCCCCCACTCCTGTCCCATTCCATCCCCTCGACTATTCTTCTTGTTTGTTTTTTTCTTGTACCCCCTTTTATCTTTTTTTTTTCTTTTCTTTCATCTGTATAAATTTTACATAAACATGACATTTTTGCTGTACTTTGCTACTGTTTATTCTGTATTTGTGGTGGCATGCTCTTTTTTTTTACTTTTAATATCTCTACATATGCATCTATTTGGATGTATATTTTTGTGTCTTCAGGCTGTATATTGTCCTAGGCTTTTTTTTGTATTGCCACCTCTGTTCCTTTATTTAAAAAAAGATGAAATGCCAACATGTTATAGGTATGATGGGTATATTTTGTTTCATTTTTCTTTTGTAGTTGTCTGGGATTTCCCAACCTCCCTCCCCCTCATCACTTTCCTCTCCCCTTTAACACGTTGGTCCCCTTTTATTATGGCTCTAATTTTGCATATGATATTGTTTCACCATTGAGTTTTACTGTTCCTGCATAATGCGATTCCCTTCCACTCGTCTTTTTTTGTATCCCCTATGCTTGAAAACAATTAATAAAAAATGTAATGGTTAAAAAAAAATGTATGTGAATAATAAGTGATTGCTGGAAGCTCAGGATTTGAACCAGGTAGGATGGGTCACGCTGTCTTGTGTGAAACAGTACACAGGTTACCGTGTTTTCCCGATAATAAGACACTGTCTTATTATTTTTTTGGTCCAAAAAAACACCATAGGGATTATTTTCAGGGTAGGTCTTATTTAAATTAACCTTGACAGAGATTTATATAAACAGTCCTGCTTTTATCCCCATCATGCACCCAGTCCTGCTTTTATACCCATCATGACCCCAAGTCCTAGGGAATTCACTAGGGCTTATTTTCAAGGAAAGGTTTATTTTCGGGATAGGGCTTATTTTTCGGGGTAGGGCTTATTTTGGACTGTTTTGCAAAAATTAGGGTAGGGCTTATTTTCAGGGTAGGTCTTATTATCGGGGAAACACAGTATGTGTAGTGATGGTTTAATATTTGATGCCTTATTCTGGGCTGATTTTAAGACACCATTCCATCATCCTATAGAACCCATATTGGAGCACTATCTCTTTTCTAATAAGAGGGGAGCTTGTGTAAATTAGTGGTATCTTACTGAAATATAACTCCCAGCATTTTTCAGGGTGAAAATGGGAAATGGAAGCCCGTCCAAACCCGACCCTGTGCAGGGAAAAATAAAAACCAGAAACAAACACATTGCCAACCATTTCCCCTTATCCGGATAAAATAAAAGGGACAGTCGCCTGAAATCTGCACTTTTTGGTACTGATCAGGACAGTTGAGAGGTATGTACTAATAATAAATCATCTTTGGTGAAGGCTCCATTGAGCAAGAGGCCCTAAACAACCAATCAGATTCAAGCTCTCAGTTTCATTTTACACACTAGAGCATGTGAACGCAAATCTGATTGGTTGCTATGGGCAACATCCTCACATTTCAATCTCACCGTTTAGTAGTTTAGTAAATATACCCATAAATCCACAAACTAGAATGTTCTACTCACTGAAGCTGAGAGCGATAGGCAGCAGGTGTTGTCAGACATGCTCTAGGTGTGTAGGCAGGCTGCTGTGATACATGTGTACCTGAGTGACGTGACGCGCGCTCCCCTCAGCCTGCGCTGCGGAGTATGTGGCAGTGGAAGGTGTGACGTCATCGCGCGGCCTCTCGCTCACCACACCTCTCGTGGGTCCAGACTCCAGACCTGCCGCCAGCCTCCTCCTCTCTCCAGCATTCACTCTGCAGCGGCTTGTGTGCGCTCCAGACAGACAGCCGGACAGCCTCTCCTGGTGAGTGCCTCCTCTTGTATAATGCCGTATTCATACTCTGTGTGTGTAATGTCTCCGGGTCCTGAGTGCAACCTGCTGTCTCTCCTTCATGTGTCCTGACTGACTAATGTATGGAGGTCCCTCGCTGTAACTAGTGTGACTGAGCATTGGAACACTGTATGGAGGTCCCTCCTCGCTGTAACTAGTGTGACTGAGCAATGGAACACTGTATGGAGGTCCCTCCTCGCTGTAACTAGTGTGACTGAGCATTGTAACACTGTATGGAGGTCCCTCCTCGCTGTAACTAGTGTGACNAACACTGTATGGAGGTCCCTCCTCGCTGTAACTAGTGTGACTGAGCATTGTAACACTGAGTTATCAGCCTGGTCATTTACTCCTCACACAAGTGTTACAACTCATCAGAGTGAGTTTGGGAAGTTTAGGATGAGACACTATAAAGACAGGGATACATTATTATTTCACGCAGATGAACCATAGGGAAGGGGCTGTTAAACCTCGCAATGAGACAGTTTATGGGTTTTTGGCCAATGTTACAAATCCTTTAAATCCTGTTTCTGTCTTGTTCCCACACTTTCCTCCTTCCAGAGTGTCTGCTCTATTAGTTAGGGTGGTGTCTGGAAGGAGCTTTGAAGATATAGGTGATGTATTACAGTGTAGTTTGTGTATAGGGAAAGTGCTGTGTGTTTCTCAGGTTAATACATGTTATTATAACACCCACCTTCTAGATAGTTCCAGAACTTCTCTCTGGGTTTGCTACACATACAATGAGAATGTCATTCCAGAGCCCCCAGTCTAATACGGAACAAAGCTCCTTACTTCATTGAGCAAATACAGTCTACTCTCTATACCACACCAGACATGTATAATAGACATCTATGCCAGTGTGCGCCAATCAATAATAACATAAGTAGTACACGAGGCTGTATTATAAGATCACATCAAGGCTTTCTATTGCATCATTATTTGGAATGCTACATTACAGGGTTGTGTTTGATACAGAGCTNATTCGCATACACAACTCACAATCTGATTGATTTATTAACAGGTTTTTCTATTGCGCCATTAGATTACATAGAGTTTTACAATTACAAGACATGACTAGGTGGTAGCAGACAGAAAGGGTGGGGAAATTGGCCCGGTCTGCAAGCTTATACTTTATAAAATGTAATGTTATAATAAACACAAATCATATGTTTAATTAAATGCTTGGAGCTTATAACTCTGTAGATTTATTCTTTGATTAAATGGAATAGGGGGTATATTTACTAAGCGGGGAATTTGCTGGGGAATTGAAAAGCGGGGAAGTTGCCCATAGTAACCAATCAGATTCGAGCTTACATTCTCCAGTATGTAAAATTAAACTGAGAGCTCGAATCTGATTGGTTGCTATGGGCAACTTCCCCACTTTTCAATTCCCAAGCAAATTCCCTGCTTAGTTAATATTCCCCTAAAAGTATAGATCAGATTGAGCAACTACTTCCAGATTATCCTACATTTACCTATACATTTGACAACTATATTAAAAAGGAGATACCTTATGATTATAAGGATTCCTCTCTAAAATCATGATGGTTTTATTTTTCCAGCAGCACAATGTACTTGTCCATCAAGAATGTCTAACGTCTATAAATGCCAGAAACTTAAATGAATAAGTGGCTTTATTCTTTCTCCTAAACCCTAGTTTTGAAGTTTTATTACCTGTTGGCTTTGACAGTTTCCAAGCTTGTTGTCTTGGGGCTTATATATCATTCTTTGACTTTTACTTCCCTCATTCAAACAAACAAAACTTGCCTGTATCTTAAGCTGGGCATCCACTTGAACGACATTGTTCTAGTGGAAGTCAGTGCTGATAAACAAGATGATTTTCCCTTGGGAAAACTCACCCTGTCTTCAACACCATTCACTAGAACAATATTGTCCTAGTGGTGCCCAGTGCTTGAAAAAAAAAAAATAAAACTAAAAAAAAAAAAAAAAAAGAACCCGCCAGATGGATGGGATGCCGGCATTAATAAGGAACTTCCTTTAAAACTATAACTATATTTGAATGTACATTTGTGTTTACAATGTAGTGAAGCTGGCATGATACTCAACATTCCTGGCACCAAGAAACCTCCATTCATAGGAGGAAACTGGGCTTATAGTGTGTGCCCGACTCATTCCCCCTGTTAGCAGGCTTTGTTACCCAATGGATATTCCACAAAGTAATAGACTACTGGTTCACAGAATAACAGATACTTAAAATGTCATAGATCATACAGAAGCATGCAGTGTGTTCCAAGTCATATGGCTGTAGAGATACCAGGGGTTCAAACATTCACAGTTAGGAATATTTTTTTTTTATTAAAAGGTCAATTATGTTTTGGAACAGAAGAGACACAAAAGCTCTTTATGATGACATTCTAGAAGATGACTGTTATAAACTATACATAGATATTTGTTTTCATTAAACAATATTCAATTGTTCTTCAGGAATAATTTATCTTTCACTCTTTGCATATTAATATTGTGTGGGACTTGGAATTTCTGGTGATGGCTGGTAAAGTACCAGATACAGATTAGTGATGCTGCTCAGTACCTGTAGCTGAACATTAGTTGCTGTTGTCATACAGGTTTCATAGCCAATTAGAATCTGTTAACATTTAGTTTGTGTCATTAAGTATAATTAAGGGAATGAGTTTATGCCTCAGCCTGTGCATTAATAGGAAGGTCATAGACTGCTTGTCTCTCTCTCAACACTCTTAGTTGAGCCAAGTACAGTGGAGCTATACTTCTGGAAATGAAAATGTGTTTTACAATGATTTAGAGCATGTTCCTCCTGTAACCCATACTTTCCACATATTGAATGGAATATGCAACTGTATGGTTACACCCACCAGCAACTAACAGAACCTCCTTTATTAGGACGCATAAATTGGAATGGAACATTTAATACTCAGAACTGAGAGACAGTTCATTCTTCTCATCCCTGTCCAGATTAATGACAGACACTTGCAAGTGTGGCATTTCACCAATAACTCTAAAAAAAAACAATTGTGCAGGAAAAATATGTTCATTATGTTTTTTTCAGTACTGTAAATTATGGACAGTCCCACTAATCACTATTTAAAAGGGGTACTTATCTCTGGAGAAGGGCCAGGTACGTTATTAGACAATAACTTTGCTGTGTATAGAGTCAGTAAACATACCAAAAATGTGCAAATGGTGAACAGTTAGAAACAATAATTTAGTGCTGATTGCCATTATGCCAAAGAACAATAATCAAGAATAGGAAAAACATCCTTTCTGCACTGCTGTGTGTAACAGAGACAGAGGAAACTGCGGGATGTGTCATTGTACACTGATCCACCTCATTGGCTCTGCTCCCTGAGATCTGTAATGTTTGATGCTATAGCTTAAAACAAAACTTACTTTGTATGATGTTTTATTGGTCTTCTCAAATGAATATCCAATTTAACTCTTCACTCTAATGGACATTTCATGCCACTTCTATTTAAGACTTGGGGCCCGATTCGCGGGTCATTGAGCTGCATATAAAATGGGGTGAATTGTCAGTCCCATAATAGACGGAAAAAGTGCACAACATCCGCACTAAGCCGTTTGAAGCATAGAAATGCACTCAATGAATAAATTGTGGATCTAAAGGGGGTAGATTATTGCAGATATCCCTTATATTATGTTATGCCTATTGAAGTATTTAATAAGGCTGACCAATGTGGCAGAAGAGCAACAGTTTTGAGGCCCAATTAAACTCTCCACGAAAGTGGCTAAGCATGAAGTGTGCTTTTTCATGTCCATTACAGTAGGCAGAATTTGTGTAATTTTATTCACACGTCTATGGGTCACAAATGATGTAATTGATTTGAGCCCATGGCTCAATGTTAGGTACTGCAAATAATGAGCGTTAAGAAATCTCAGATGAGTTCTGCATGTACAAATAATTGAACATCTGATTCATTGACCTTTTTTTTAGTAAGATCTTTTTTTTCTTTGCGGAAGATCTTTTCTGCCAGTATACATGAAAAAGGTGGCCCACTTTAGATGATTTGGATAGATGTCTTGCAGTCCAGTTTGCCCATGTTTCCAATAACAAGATTTTAATACAATCAATATACTTCAGATGTTGCTTTGTGTAACAGATGTTGCTATGTGTAAGAATTGCTTAGGACCACACACATAACTGGGATCTAATCCACAAAATAATAATTGGGAGATATTTTAATTGTGCATAACATACAAAATCGCTGAAATGCTTTGACACATTTTTGTCATGTTCATTTTGCCAGTTTCAGTTGTATTTTAAATTCCACATCCCTCATGTTAAACTGTAGTTTCTCTATTTAGTTCATAATCCATGTTTAATAGTAGAGATCTGTTTTTATATTTGTGCTTTAGTTGTAGTTCTGCCATTCCTCTACCAAACATCAAGTGCATGAGTTTTAAATAACAAAGTGAAGGTTGTTTAGTATGCATGGCAGATATTATTTACTGCAAAATCAGACTGCTGGGTGCCAATGAAGTGTTTTATATGCGCAACAAACCAGCAATTCTGTTTGAATATTTCATACATGCAGAATAATTATGGGAACTCTGCTACAACTACAAACTTCTCAAGAATCCTGTAGTGTATATGATTTATATATACATTTAAGCTTGAAATGACCAGTGCAGCATTCTTGATAAAGGGTGTAATTA
Source organism: Platyplectrum ornatum (assembly GCA_016617825.1). Lineage (NCBI taxonomy): Eukaryota > Metazoa > Chordata > Amphibia > Anura > Limnodynastidae > Platyplectrum > Platyplectrum ornatum. The sequence continues at coordinate 127,547 of JABWIB010000146.1, read as the reverse complement.
CTAGCATAATACATTTAACAAGATAATTAAGTAAAGAATTTGATTATGCTAAGATATAATTAGGGATACTCCCAGCATATGTATAACTGAGTGGAGGGTTGGAGTATGGGGGTGGAAGGATTATGCCGCTTTTCCATCAAAACCCTGAGTCAGGCCTTTTCCACTACACTGTCAACCCGGGTTTTTCTCTTCTCAAAAGGGCTGTTCGCATTAGCAAATCACATCTGTGCAGATATATTCAATACTCATCTGGGTCCTAATGCTCAGACTCAACGACTGGGCATATAGATAGATATAGATATGTTTCATTTTAGTCTAAAGTTTTATCTGCTGCTGTTCACAGTAAATAAATTTTTTGATCTGTGTCAGCTGCTATTTGGCCATTAAGCCAAATGCTTGGTTACAATAAAAGGAATGTTAATCTGAGAGTTGTGTGTTTTTTGCCAAAAGTTATAGACCACTATGGCTCACAACATCAAAAGATGTGAGAATCATTTTGCCAGATGCAAGGTTTATATTTTGTTGCATGTTTACTGAGAAGTACTGCAGTCCGCTTGGCACACTGCATGCATAAATGGGCAAAAGTTAATATCACAACCAGTCCAACAGAGCTGACAGTAGCAGCCATTCACTGGATGTTATACCATTATGGCTACTCCCAGCAGCAATCTGGGGTTTTCACACTGAAGTGAGAGACTATGAACCCTCAGCCTAGCAGCCTTTTTTATACAACTGTATCAGTAATAATGTCTATAGCAGCAGCCAGGCAGTACAGACCAAGATCTCATACATGGAGCCCATGCTCCTCTCTCCACACATACCCCAGGGACTCTTACCAGCTTTTAAAAATGCAGTACATCTAACTGGATAGTATTTTACAATGCAAAACAAACCCTCTCCCTGGAGTTCCAGAACATACATGTAAGACACTTGGGAGAAATATAGTCACTTGTTATTATGTTGCACCCTGACAAAGATCGCCACAGTGTGATTGAAACATCGGTCCTGATATCAGTGTCTTCAATGTACACTTTAAAAAGCATTGCTTGAGTGCCTTCACTGTTCTCCTGCTGATACACACACACACACACACACACACATACATATAAAATCAGCACTGACTAAAATGCAACTTGGATGCATAAAAAAATTATAGCAAAGAAACACTTTTGCATCTACAATAATTGTCAATTACCAATGAAACAACATGTGGCAAAAGATGCAACTAACAATGGACCAGTTTCAGACTTTAGGCACTACTGTCTTCCTCGCAACTTACTCACAACTTACTCAAGAGTGGGCAAAACCATGTTGAATTGTAGGGGGGGGGGGGGGTAAAATGAATGGAAACATCATCTCTCACCTGTAATACTGATTGCAATTAATTACATTTACCTCCCCTGCAATTCGACATGGTTTTGCCCACTCTTGAAAAATCTTTCGATTGGAACAATTTATCTTGCCGTGTGTACCTAGCTTAAGTTGTAAGTATAATATTTGGGAAGGGAATTAAATTGATAAATCATGAATGATTTTTTTTTTATAGAACAATAAAAATGGGATGAAATTATTAATGCCTTCTAGCATGATTCAATATCGATAAGCTACCTCAGAGAGGAAGATTTTGTCAATTGTAAACTTTTACATTTTAATTTTAAACTGAATGTGAATTACAAATGTCAGATTAACATTTTATATATACTTGAAATGCACATCACTTTATTGTAGGGTTTTGTTTGATTATTCTAGGTTCTCTGTCCAAAAGGCCATCTATTTTCTTCAGTGACAAAATGCCTAACTGGGGAGGTGGAAACAAATGTGGAGCATGTGGCAGGACTGTGTACCATGCTGAAGAGGTGCAATGTGATGGAAAAAGTTATCACAAATGCTGTTTTTTGTGCAGTAAGTTTGTTTATGAATCTTGGGTATTATCCACTTTCTAAGACGTGCCGCATATTGTATTACCCTTGCCCTGTTCTATCGCTATCTGTTCTGTACTATCTAAAGCTGAATAATGCTTTTGGTTCTGTGCAGTAATTTACTGTTCATGCTTGCAGATGCAATTAAAGCAATGTGATATATATTTAATCAGAATCACATGGAATCCAGTAGCTGGACGGTAGGAAACATAAAATGTAGCGAATAAGCTAATTTATTTTCACATGTTGTGAGCCAGATGAAGCAACTGTGTGAAAGCAGAACTGCAACTCCTTCCCTTTGCTGAATTACAATGGACTCTGTGGGCAGCTCCCACAAATCAGCTTGTGAGGATTAGAGCTGCAGAGAGGTTGGAATGTGAGAACACTGAAGGTCCATGGCATCTACTTGGCACACGTAACACAATTATATTTTTGTTTAATAACTTTATACTTGTAGGTTCCCACTGGAAAACATTTGTTGGAGACAGAACATTCAGTGGTATCTGCAGAATGTTCTAAACTGCAAACATTTTCCACTTTTTAAATGTCACTATTATGAAGTTTTATGTTCAGGGCAGCAACTGCCAGAATAGAAATATTAGCTAGAAATATGGATACATTTAATAAATCAAAACAATAGTCAAAAAGTGTTGATATTATTTTAGTTCCGGATCTGTTTATATTTATTATATTTGGACAGAAATTAATATAATGGCATTTGACCCTATTATCATCATCAGAAATCATTATAATGTTCTCACCATTTATATATTAATTGCAAGCCAAAATGTATAAATAACTTTTAGAAATGCATGGCATATACTAACCCTTTCCAAACTAACCAAATACAGCCATGTCATCCTGGTATAAAAATAAATACACCATCCCCTGCAATCCTACAACCATTATGTAGTGAGCCAGATTGTTATAGCTACAAAGATGTCAAAGACCTTTCACTGCCAAAACACGTTAATAAAACTGGCTTGCACATACAAAGAGTTAAATGCTGCCCAAATGTTTGTGCCTCATGTCCTCACTTTTCTTCTCTGATCTTCCCTTTCATTGGGATCTGAAGTGTGTCATCTGATGTATATACACAATGTATTCCAATTACTTGTAATAAGCACTGAATTGATTTTTTTTTTGTTATAGCCAGTTACTGCAGTACTCTATGGATGCCTCCTTTATAAGAAACAATTATTGCACTAAATATACTATTGTTTTAAGAAAACAAAGGTTTGTATATGAAATAAGTAGTGTCAACAAATTTCTCCCTTTAGTGGTATGCAGAAAGAACTTGGATAGTACAACAATGGCAAATCATGATGATGAGATTTACTGCAGATCCTGCTATGGGAAAAAATATGGACCCAAAGGATATGGCTATGGACAAGGGGCAGGAACGCTGAACATGGATAGAGGAGAAAGATTGGGCATTAAACCAGAAGAGTAAGTTTCAAGATTTCATTCTGGAATAGTTTCTGCAATGGAACATGGATTAGCATTTAATTGTAGCAATTTTATTTGGTTGATTCATCATAATGTGGATAGAGGAGTTATTTTTACATCTAAGCCACAAAGAATGCATATATCGCCCTAAATCGTCCATGTCAAGTTCTATTACAAACTAAATACATAGTTTGTATTTGAATATTACCCTTAACTTATGATGTTAAACTACTTCTGACTTGTACAGATTTAACTTGTTTTTAGTCCATAGTACAAATAAAGTCCATTGGCTTGGGTGGTGTTTGTGTGAGGTAAATCAATAGCTGTAGGTGATCTTTATAATATTGTGACCTATTGTTTACTCTGGTGACCAATGACTTTTTCTGTGCTGCAGAATGGCTGTAGTTCTTGTATATAGATACTTGAACAGATATACAACGTTGTATTGCTCAATACAGGATTCTGAAAGCAAATCTGAAACCCATAATACTGTGTTTCCCCGATAATAAGACCTACTCCAAAAATAAGACCTACCCTAATTTTTGTAAAACCATCCAAACTAAGCCCTACCCCGAAAATAAGCCATACCCTGAAAATAAGCCCTAGTGAATTCTCCCGGACTGGGGGGAATTATGGGTATAAAAGCAGGACTGGGGGGCATGATGGGGATAAAAGCAGGACTGTTTATATAAATCTCTGTCAATGTTAATTAAAATAAGACCTACCCCAAAAATAAGCCCTATGGAGTTTTTTGGGCCAAAAAAAAAATAAGACACTGTCTTATTATCGGGGAAACACGGTATAGTTTGTCATTTTGCCATAGCTTTGTGTGTGTAGACCTCTACACTAATTTTGTACAAATGGGTTTAGGGAGATATCAGAAATGTGTCTCTTTATAGTCAGCTTCATGTAAAGGATTTTATCATTAATATAAATCTTTTCTTTACATAATAGAGCAAATCAGTCATCACGCCCAAGCCCTACTTCTAATCCTTCAAAGTTCGCTCAGAAGTTTGGAGGAACGGAAAAGTGTCCTAGATGTGGTGAATCCGTTTATGCTGCTGAGAAAGTTATGGGAGCTGGAAAGGTAAGTTAATATGTACATACAGTTGATATTTAGAAGTTTCAGTATGTAAACCTAGAAATAATGAAAGTGAATAGAGATTTACAATATTAACATAATCAGTGGAGAAGTAACGTTGACATACCCTCGTTTACATCCTCAATTTGAGCCCTATATGTATTTAAGCATAGATTCAGGTATTCTCTCAGAAATCGTATGGGTCTATAGAGACACATTTATGATTTCTAAAACTTTCAGTAGGTGACATATGCTATTATTTAGCTAAATCGTATAATATAAAGGAGGTAAAATTGAAATATCAGAAGTTCATTTATAAACATACAGCAATTTAAACATTTTGTATATGTAAACACTGTATTAATAAAAATGCCCATAGTCATGATAAGAAGTATATAAAGTATGCAACCTGACCCATCATTCTGCTGCTGTTTATCCATTGCCAATATTAAAAAGTTTATAGTATCTCCTGCTCCATATGGCTACACAGCAATGATCACACCATAGATGTTTTAACCCCTCTAACAAGTTTTATTTTTTTATTTCATCAGAAATGCATCAGAGATCTTATTTAGATACATAAAAAAAAACCCAGACCTTAACCTTTCTTTTTTTTTCTTAAGGAGATCTTGTCTTTGTGCTTTTCCCCATTTAAGGAAGGAAGGGTACAATGTTGAAGTGATTTCCACAATAATTTTGGTGCAATTTAATTTGTATATATTATCCCATCCCTTCATGGGAAGCACCTCTTCAAGTTACTTGTGTACGAAAATAGTAAGAAAAATAAATGTCTTTTCCTTCTTTCTTGGCCCTTTAGACTTTCATGCACCATTGTCAATTAACACATACAAGACAACCAGACAGTGTAAAAATGATAAAAAAAAAATAAAAATCTGAGGGTATTTGTTTTGTCCCTTTAGGAATTAGCTTTAAACTCCTAAGGAAATACAGCTTTACAATGAAGGCCAAAGGTAATTCCTTAAGGGACAAAAATACTGGCATTTTTTTCCTGCTACACTCGCGACCTCACACTCTGCTCCCACTTAAGGATGTGGGATGTACTTTTCTTTACCACTGCTGTTTACAAACTATATTGTACTATAGGGTTTTTCTTTATTTTGCTTAAGTATGCATTTTATATCATTTACTCCAGTGGTTGAAGTTGTAATTTTTTTCTTTTTCTAGCCATTTAATAGTTTTCAGTATTTAATTATTGCTGTCAGCTGTTTAAAACCATTTAGGTATCACTAATACCCCGTTCACACAGACTACCCTGGTAAATTTGTTTTAACAAGCAGGGTTGTTAGCTGTGGATCTGAATTACCCTGGTAATTAACCCTGTTCACAGTGCTGAATTACCCTGGTAATTTACAAACTACCTTGGTCAACACCGTTCACACTGAACCAGGGTAATTAATAGTAATTTTAGCGCCATTCACACTGACCACATTACCCGGGTAGTTCAGTCAACCCGGGAAGTTGACTGAATTACCTGGGTAATTGCCCTCTTTGTGATCGGGGTATTAGGTACACAATTGAATTATGGTTCACCACTGATTTCGTTGTCTTAATCCTGTCAGTCGGCCTTGTTGTTGTTATTACTGCACTTAGATTTACATTAATATCAGTCTTTACTTGTTAATAAACTGGTGCAATATATATTAGGGCATTGTCTTTGTAAATGTTGTTGCCATATTTAGAAGTGCAATTTTCTTAAAGGTAAGATGTGGTTTATGGGTGTGTTTCTATTGAATGTGGTTTTGTTCCCTCTGAGTCTTGATGAATTAAAATATTGATAGAAACCATTGCCTTCATTTGTCCAGATCCCATTAACTTTCTGCAAAGTAGCATTGAAGAGTCCCAGATTACTTAACTAATTACAGTTTAGTTAGACATTTCGTGTTTGGTTTTAGTATAACACTTACTTACATTATACATCTAATTATATGTCCCCTGTACTATATATCACCTGTGCATTAAAACATATCTCCCTTGTAGCCATGGCATAAGAACTGTTTCAGATGTGCTAAATGTGGCAAGAGCCTAGAATCCACAACTCTTACTGAAAAAGAGGGTGAGATCTACTGCAAAGGTAAGAGGACATCTTCTAATTTCTAGGTTGTGCTTCATATAGGTAGAAATTAAAGCCAACACAGGATCTTGATGATTGGCACTTTTACAGTTATGTTTAAAAGAACTATCCATTAATAAATGTAATAAATTAGAATTACATATTGTGTCATTTACAAGTTCTTGTAAAAAGATTGTTAACTTCACACATCAGATACTTGGCTAGTTCTGTCCTTGAACCTAGAGAGAGGTATACTTACATGTTCCTGAATTGTTTGTTAAGATTGATTTAATTAAAACATTACTTTATAAAAAGGGAGGCCTGGAGAGTCAGTCATATAAATGCTTGTTGTAGTATTAGTTTTGAAAGATAAAATTATAGCTACCTATTGCCAGTCTCTAAAAAACGTCGCTACATTGGGAATATAATGCATTTATACAAGAACTATTATATGACTCTCCTGCAGTGTAATTTGATTTTGATAGAACTTAAATAGTTTACAATTTATTGGGTAAATTGCACAGTTTGATATGTTGTGAATTTTTCTAGGGTAGTAAATGTAGGTAGTAAAATATTTTAAACTTATATGGTAGTCAGTGTTACTAAGATGTACATCCCTCTCTTTTCCTCTGTAGCTTGTTATGCAAAAAATTTTGGACCCAAAGGATTTGGTTATGGCCAAGGAGCAGGAGCCCTTGTACATGCACAGTGAAGACATTACAGCACATGCCTATGGAAGAACATTTATTGAACCCTGACACCTATCTGCTACTAAACAATGTGGTATTCCAAAGCCATACTAATTACTGTGAGATCCTTCCTGACTTCTTGTCCTATTGAAATTCTATGGATTCTTTGTAGCATTGTCCATTTTTGTAGTTTCCTGGTTGTTTTTCTTTGTTCATATTCTTACAATTAACTATTTTAGTATTAATAAACAAAGGAATACAAATGTGCTTTCTCATAATATTTTGTAACAAAAAATAAATAAAATGTTAAATCAATAAATATACTAGAACTCAATATGGAAATAAAGAGTATATGTAAATATGGTTACAGAACATGAGTAATAATCCTTACTAAAGTAGATATTTAGCTTGTGTGTAACATGTTTTCCATCACTTTTTTTTATCTAGTATACTTTGGCAATGCATTTACTTTTCTGGGTTCCCTTTAAAGGAAATTTGTGCTGATGATTGAGAATCCTTTCAGTCCAGTAGATGGCCAATATCAAACAATCATACATCAGTCTATGCATTTTGAAAAAATTCTCACTGACCTATATTTATCAAACATTACTTCCACATACGGAACCAGATCCTGACCTACTTGCGAGCTACGGTCACAGGTCTGCATGAGAGAGGAGAGGTTACTTATACAAGCTTTTAAGCCTAAATTTACTAAACTACGGGATTGGAAAAGTGTGTATGTTGCCCATAGCAACCACTCAGATTCAAGATCTAAATTTAACTTAACATAATGTAGAATGTGAGGTTGAATCATATTGGTTGCTTTGGGGCACGTCCCCACTTTTCCAATTCCGCAGTTTAGTACATTTTCGACCTGTTCAGAAGCCTACCTTAAACTTTACGTTCTGTTATATACAAAGCAGATAAGTGCATAAAGTGGTTTTTTTTTTTCTTCGCCCTGCAGGCTTCTTTAATATGCCTCTCCCCGCTTACAGTACATTTATAAACAATTAATTGCAAAAGTCACCTGACTTAAAGCTATTCTGATCAAAAAACAATTACCATTATATTTATATTTTTAACAAAATCAGAAGAAACAGTAGTTAAAATGTGTATACATATCCGACGTTAAAGTGTTACATTTTCTGTATAAATCATGTTTTGTTTTTTTTAATATTGTAGCTTTAACATGCTCATTGTTAGTATAGATGCTAATTCCAATGCATTCCAACTCTATCAAAGCAGGAACATACAAATGGGACAGTTAGTTAACAGTGAGGTTTCAGATAGTAAACCCTACAAAACATCCATTAGATCTACTGTTCTGTTTTGTGTTCATGTTAAATATGTAAAACTATTTGCGTTACAGCATGGAATTTAATTACTAATTTTGAGAATAACACCGCACACCCTTAACCAGAGGTGGGACCATTAACACTTCCTTTTCATATCCTCATGGAAGTGAAGGTGCTGCCCCCAGAACAAATACAGAATTAAATGTATATGGAGAAAAAAGGGTGTTCTGTTTTTGGGACGCACACTATATCTCTCAATTAACCTCTGGAACAGATAGGCTAACAGCTGTTAACCTAATTATTAATACTTAATGACATTTATTCACATATAATTAAAACCACGGGAGAGGTCATTCCTAGCAGCGAAATAATTAATTAAAACCAATAGTGTGAAAAAGAAAGAAAAAATAAGTGTATTAAAATGAATACAAGTGCCAAGAGCGCAGCTTAACCACCTCTAATATCAGTAAAATCTTCAGATATAGTTAGTATCAGGGACTGTACTTGTTATCATAAACGAGGCTATAGGCATAAATGTCCTACTGCGGTCTGTGTAATCATACACTTCAGTCTTGCCTATTTATAGTAAGCTCTCTACTATCCCAAGTATCATTCACATGCCCCCAAAAACATGAGTATCATTTATTGTATAAGAGGCACGCCGCGCCCTGGCATGCCTTGACGCGTGTTTCGCCCTATGCTTTGTCAAAAGGCATTCTTTTTCACACTATTGGTTTTAATTAGTTATTTCGCTGCTAGGAATGACCTCTCCCGTGGTTTTAATTATATGTGAATAAATGTCATTAAGTATTAATAATTAGGTTAACAGCTGTTAGCCTATCTGTTCCAGAGGTTAATTNAGAGATATAGTGTGCGTCCCAAAAACAGAACACCCTTTTTTCTCCATATACATGGAATTTAATTACAACATATGGATTTTTGTCTTTTCTGTATGAACCCATGGGCTACATTCTACAAAAAATTAAAAAGAATTAAGTATGTCACAGTTTGTAATAATTGCTTACTTTTTTTCCCCCTAGAATTAACACACAGTGTATATTTAAGTATACAGTATTGATTTTGTAATGTCTGGATCCAGTCCTTACTGACAAACAGTTCTATTTCCAGAATTCCAACTTTCTGTGTGATTCCATTATGATAAAAAGAATAAAATAACTGGTGTTCATGCTCATTAACCTAAACTATCATTAGCTCTACTAACAACCATTATAAATACTCTTGGGGGCTGAGGCAACTAAGTGCTCATGTGTTTCGGAACACACACACTGAATTTGTGGCATTTCATTCGCACCCGTTAAAGGTGCATATAAAATTAGTAACTCTTCATCATGTATCCTCAATGATGCTTGAGAGACATGGTCCTATATTTACTAAATTGTGGTAATGAAAAAGTTGTCCATAGCAACCAAATTCAATTAAAATCAAAGCTGACATTTTCCAGTATGTTTAAAGAAACAGACCTATATGCAACATCTCCACTTTTCATTCCTGCAGTTTAGTAAATATAATGAAATACTTATTTGTGATAAATTTAACTTTTTATGGATGTTTATTAAAGCTAATCTAATTATATTTGCTTAGGGGGTTCCTTAAACCACTTCAAGAATAAAATCAATAATTGGATTTTAATTTTTAAAATTACTAGAAACATTTTCAATATATTTTAAAATACACAGCAGGACACCAGAGCAATCCCAGTAGAGCATGCATATAGTAGCAATGCTGAACTACGGAGAGCCTGGCTGTACAGTTGTCAAGCTTATGCTGTTGCATACCTCCCAACTGTCCATGCATTTTGTCCCAATAAAGGGACAAAACAGGTTTTTTTTTTATTCCCACTATAAAGGGGCAGGGCCTATATATCCAGGTTTCCTCTGTGGTAATGGTGGGAGCTATGCTGGTAAAATTTCAATGTTGCGTAAAGAATGATAAACAGCATGGTTTTATGGACACCAATTTAAAAACAATAGCAAAAGGAAAGATTATCAATTTATAGGCTACAGATGTGCTGCTTCTTTAGGTCACACATTAAGTCTGCAGACTCAAACACTGCAGTCAGCCCTCCATTGTCAAAGAAGCCCATAGTGCTACAACAAAGATATCAATGATGTTTAAACTCATAATGTGATAAAGTACACAGTGTGCCAGATACTGCATTGCGTGCGGTCCCATACTTCTGCAAGTGCGTGCACCAGATGTGCTCTGACAGAACATGTTCCGCATACTGGGCCGGAACTGCTGTCCCACCTGTCCACCAACATTAGGCTAGGTGGGCAGGGGCATTTAAATGAAGTGATTGGGGAGGGAAGAGGGTGAAATCATGCAGTCAGCTGTTGCATGAACCACTGAGCCGCACAATTAAATAAAGGTAGGGATCAAACAGCGTAAGCCTTTCCTGACCGCAAGAGGGGAATGACAGGGAAGTGCACTCCCTTCTTCCCCGCATTGTCTTGCCAGCATGTGTGAAGCAGGATCCCGTCCAGTGTGAGTGAGCGGCCTACTTATAATTGACCACCACATATCAGTACTACATACATTGGCCACTCCAATGTGCTTTTCAATGTGCCTTTTCACCATTTGGCTTTTACTACTGCTACGGTCATCTTTTTATCATGTCAGGTTTATTTATAACTGCATTTGCATAATTATAAGTTGTGAGTGCTAAAAGTTCTTCCTATATTTCTATATAAAGAAACAAGTAATATATATGCAATTAAACGCTGCAGTGAGGGAAGATTAGCTTCCTAAGAAGCATTTTACAGGTAAGGTTCATTAAGTGAAAACAAAAAGAACACACTGAACAGAATTGTCAATATTTATTTGATTAATAACTTACAAAAAAAAAATGATGAAATTAACTTATGTATGAAGAGCTAAAATATGAAATGTACAATTTCTGTTGCTCACAATGTAGTATATCAAGACAGACAGTAGTAAAATAATACTTGGCACAGTTAAATAAATACAAAATGAAATATACATACAATTCAATAGCTTAAAAAATGTATTGCAGAATTCTTGAAGTTGGCTTCTTGCTAATGTAAAAAAAAAAAAAAACAAACATGACAAAACAAAATAAAAAAGCATTTTAGGAACAAAAGGACATACATGTATTTAACTAGATTAGATTACACTATACAAAATGTCATTATTTCCAGATATGATTTTCCATAGATACCATTGCCCTTTTTCCAATAATGCTTTTTTTTCTATTTTACAAGTACTGCTTAAAGACAGGCAGCCAATCAGTGTTACCGTAGATTATCAGTGCATGTAGTTATACAGCCTCAACTGTATAACATGTTGGGAATCAACAAGACATTAAAATAGAATCTATGTGCAAAAGATTGACATTAAAAATGTATATATATGGTTAGACAAATAAAATAAGAACAAACATATAGTGCAGCAGGAGGGAAACACAAACAAAACAACCCAGTCACTTAAGTTTCTACATAGTTTCCCCAATCCATTAGATATCTTTCTCCAATATTTGATGGAATTCTGTATATCTGTTTATACAATTATTATTTTCATAGTTTAGAAAGAATTGCAAAAAAAATTAAGATGGAAAACCCAAATCCCTTTAAGGATAATTGTGAGAAAAGGTAGTGTGGCTGTGTAACGCAAAGGCAGCATCTGACTTGTCTATTTATTGGTTTTATTTATCCCCCCCCATGAAGTCTCACAATTTGATTTTCCAATCCCTGCAGCTACAGTAGCAGGAATAACACAAAAGACAAGCAAATGAAATAGTGTTTAAGAGGTAACAAATGTGGACCCAATATGCTACATGGATTCTTATCCATGGATAGAATATGTTTCTTAAAAAAACAAGGTAAAGCCCAAAAATAAGCAGTTCTTGTTTCATAAATATATAGAAATAAATCTATATATTTATCGTCAGTCCACAAAACATTCTTATATTTTGTTTTCTGTGTTTCTGACTTTGCTTTCAATAAAGAAAACAGTTATCTTCTCTTTTACCAGGAGAAGTATAACAGGAGTGCTTAAGTACCACTGAAGCAAAATATATATGTAGGACCATGTCATACATATATTCTCATTAAAAAGGTTACAGATGGTAACAGCAGTCCTGTAGCTTAAAACTACATTCTGGGGGTGGTTGTCCTTATGATACTGGTGGAATATTGTTCATGCATACAAGTGTATATATATAGATATACACAAAGTTTGATGAAAAGCTCCTATACACATATACAAAATACACAGATTTAAAATTCATATTATTGTTTAAATGAACCGCTCAGATAGTTTAAGGAACCGCTTAAAAGTGTCTAAATGACTTTTACTAAAATAATCAGTTAATGGCAAATAAAATGTCATACAGAATCTTATTCAGGAGATAAATTTCTCCAACATCAAACATTTAGAACAGCAAGAATCTGTAGTTGTAGAAAAAAGTACTTACAAATTATGTATCTATTGTGTGATCAAAACGTTATATCTGACTTTTAAATACTGGCAAACCACTATTTACATGGTCACAGCAACATCTACTTAAGATAAGGCAAGCATTAGGGATATTGTAATGGAAACTGAGCTAAAATGTTAACATTTGCCCAACATCTTTCTGTAGTGAGATTACAAGGGGATGCCACAACTCATTTACTCTACTATATTTTTGGTTTAACATTAAATAAGGAAAAGAACAGGAGAGCAGCATTAAGTATATAAACATGCAATGACAAATAATGAGCACTGGAAAAGTTATGTATACATGGTTTACACTGAAATACTCCTCCTAGCTCCAACTACGAATGTGTCAACCCCATCTGCTTCAGCATTCTAGATCATGTACCCTTTGGCTTTGCATTCTAAAACACATACACTAATTCACACATTCAAAAAGAAAGATGTACGCTTGACAAACTTGTGCTTTTATATGCCAAGTTATCTTACATTACAATTACTCATAAATTACCTTAGACTTTGTTTTGGAGATTTAAAGTTGTCAGCCACAGAAAATAACATTTTCCCTTTTTAGGACATTGGGTTATATGTACACATATATGATGGAATTTTAGTTAAATGATGTCTTTTATTTGTTTTCTCATTGATCATTTAAAAAAAAAAAATCTATCTATGGCTATTTTAGGTGTAACTCATTTAAGAATTGTTAGGTGTTGAAAGTCACACGACCAATGGTTATCAGGCATGTCATTTGAAAACAATGAACTGGATCCAGACTTGCATACTATGGCAAATACTATATAGTTTCTATAAGGGGGAGGGGGGGGGGGGACCTATCTATTAGAAAATGTATTTATTAAAAGTCAGGTTACCTAAAAACACAGAACTTGCAGTTGTCTGGATTCGGGCCAATTAAAAATATTATATTTAATGCGTTCTGCCCTCTAAAGGTTAGGTATGGTGTTATTATGGCTTTAATATTGAAGACTAAGGCCTATATTTACTAGACTGTGGGAAAAGAAAGGTAGAGTTGTTGCCAATAGCAACCAATCAGATTCTAGCTGACATTTTATAGTGTGTAATAAGTGAAAGGTAAAATCAGATTGGTTGCTATGGGCAACATCTCCACTTTTTCATTCCCACAGTTTAGTAAATATAGGCTCAAGGGTTTAATGCAGAGTTTCTGACCTGGGCAAAACCATTTTGAACTGCAAGGGTAGCAAATTTATACTAAGAAACAGAATCAGTTCAAAAGGTAAAATTTCCTACCACATTACACATTACTCATAAAGCTATATTGTATTTAAGTTCTAAATGCAAAAAAAAAAAAAGTATTTTCCCTGCATTAAATATATTTAAATGAGTAATTTTGTACCCCTCATATGGCAATATGTAAATGTTGCCCTTTTTTGTAAGGGCAAAACAGTTGCAAGTGAAACTCTGTATAAACCCCTAAGTGACCCTATATAGACAAAAACGAAATGAACATTGCAACAACGTGATTCAGCACCAAAGCAATTCTCTCGATACAATTATTTTTGTTACCTTAAACTCTAAAAGCCCCAAAAAAAAAAATCACCCATTACAAAACCCCAAGATAAACTATGGTGACATAATTCATAAAAAAACTCCAGAATTATGTTACAGAAAAAGGAGAAAATGCTAATAAAGCTGAGAGACATCTGCGTGTTGGGATCCGAAGGCTTCCCAGAAGTCACAGCATTACAGTTTGTTAGTCTGCTTCGTCTTTGTACAGTATAATAAAGGTTATGTGATGCATTAAGAATGTTTAACAATTCAGTTTGATGCACATCCACTGTAATACATCATTATAAAGCATCCTATACTATCTATGTGTGCTTACACCCTTCACAGGGATAACAGACGCTAATTTGCACAATATAAAACAAAGTCAAATGGTAACAGACCACTGTATCCGAATATATATATCTGCCTCCAGTGCCGTCTTGTACATATGAGACAGGTCTTTATCCAAGGCGTGAGAAGCATATCCAGTCATCACAAATGTTAACAAAGAACAACTAAAACTTGTTTTGTAGATTTACTAAAGAGTTGCCTCATAATTCTATACAGCACTACTTACATGCAATTGCGGAGGAAAGGGAATAGTAACTTAGAATTTCCACATCTAGAAACAGATGGTTAGAACAGCTGTTAAGAAATGTAGGAAACATACATTCAGTTTTTTTAAACATTATCCTCATGTGCCCGTCTCACCAAGTTAACCCAACTGGCTAAACGGCCAATAGAAACGTATGCTTCTTCAGACCAGCATCGAGATTCACATTTTCAATGACACATTAATAGGAGTACAACTGTGGGAGATCACATTACAGGAACAAAATGCTGCAGTATTGTAGATCAAGCCAGGTCACATTTGGGGGATTATTTACTACACAGCTTTACTTCACTGGGTGTATTCAGAAAGGGCAAAAAAATAGATTTGTTCAAGCAGAATAGGACTGAAGCTTGTAGAGTGAGCAATGCCATGCTTTCTTTTGAATGGTGCAAAATAAATAACATAAAATAACAAAACAACAAAAACACAGATTTTGATTTACGGTTGTTCAAAATAATCTCAATACAAGGATCTTTTTAAAATCCTTCCCCATATCTTCTTCCTCTATATCAGTGCAGGCAGAATGTCCTGTCCATGGTCACTGTGGTTGATAAAATGCTGACAGAGAAGGTACTGTAAGATTCATCAATAGCCCTACAAACAGCATGCTATAGTTCAAGGGGCAAGTTTTCGCAAGAAACAAATAGACATTTTCAGGTACCACCCGTATAGGATCTTGTCAGAGTGGCAGTTCTACAGAGACTACACCAGCTGGTAACCTGAGCCTGATGTTTGTTCATACTCTATTGTGTATTGCCGTGTCCAGTCCACAGTGACAGGGCGGAAGAGGCCACAGCATCGGAATTCAAAGAAGTCTATGATATTTCGGATACATCCATGGCTGGAAAAATTTTAATAAAAACACAATCAATTGAAACACATTTGAATTTAATGGAACACTTGAAAACAAATAAATATTATGACTGGTGGATTTATATAAACCTTACATCTTTTCACTATTACTAATAACCCATAGCATTAACAGATGATTAATGTCACATATTTCACATGTACACACCGGAGTGGTGCCCAGCTGCTTCTCCGATGCTCTGGCGTCTCCAGCGTGTATGGAGTGGACGGACGTTCTGTATATGTGATGGTGTCACGCATATAGAACGTCCTCCTCGCTGCATAGGAGGCTCCAAAGCATCAGGGAAGCAGCTCTGGTGCCCAGCAAAGGCAGCTGAAAAGTATAGTTTTATTTATTTTACAGGTTTTTTTAATTTTTTTAAATAAACGGTAGTTGTGATCAATCAGAAAATCCATACGAAAAAAAAACCATTATACAAAAAAATCACCAACACACTTTATTAAGGCATTTTTAATGCTATTTACTCCAATATGGAGTATAATAAAAATAATTTCCCTCTTCATAAGTATCAAATCAATAACGTCTACTTACTTGAAAGGGCTTTCAATTGATGTGGTTGTGACTTTGAAATGCTTATATCGCCTTGCATTCATTCGTTCATTTGTGGTAATTCCCAAACATGAGATCTGTACAGGACCATAATGGTGTTAACAGCTAATTTTTCTAACAAATGAAAGGCTTACTCATACCAATAGTATGGGAGAATGGCAACTAGATAACAAAGATGGAAAGAACATTGCGAGGTGAATCGTACAGTGAGCACTGCCAATAACTGAAGCTAACTACCCCACTGTCCTACACCAGTTGAGAATCCCTGTGGCAGTAATATCTTCCAAACATTCACAAGAATTAGCCTACAGATTGAAAGCATTATGGATAGCTATCTGAAAATTGATACAATACAGACAGATCGCAATAGATACATGAAAGATCCCATTAATTTAGTTTTTACAGTGTATGAGAATAATTATGGAACTTAAAAAGTAAAAAGCTCAAAAGCCACTGTTTTATCATGTTAGGTTGCTAGTAGCGTGCCTTTTGCTCTGCACAGCTCTATTTAGGTATTCCACAAGAAAAGCCTATTATACAGAATCTATACCAGAGTCTGTACACCACAGGGTGTGCCACCTGCCCTTATGTATTCCAGTCAATCCTGTGGTGTACTACCTAGACCAGTGCAGAAAGTACAAATATGTGGAACTTCTAGCTCCCTCCCTTTGTGATGCTGTGATAAACTACTGTAGCAGAAGTCCGGTGGCATCTACATCTACATCCAGGGGACATCTACATAAAGGGAAACTTGTTCCAGTAGTTCAACACACACTGTCAGAAGCCACAACACATTCCCAGCAAAATACAGCTAAATGTCTCTTCCTTACCTGGTACATCTGACACATCAGTAACACAGCCACCCACATCAAGTGAAACACGCTGTTAAGGAACATCCAGAACATCCATGGCGAACAGGTAGCAATTTGTGTCACATAGGTCCAAAAACCATCCTTACTGTATGTGGTGTCACAGTGTATACCCCAATCTAAGAAAAGAAAGTCATGGCTATATTATATATGACTAAATTAGACCATGGGTCGGAATCAGACTCCAGCACTGATAACATCCCTCTCACCCACCCCGATGGGTTCAGTTTTGCAGGAGTTTATTATATTAAATTACAGAAAGGGTATATTTGAGAGCGGAGTGAGGACTGATCAGCCCCTTTTCCCCACCCATTCTGTCTGTCTGTATTCCCCATCGTTCCTAATGAATAATAATAATCAGAGGTTTTAAGGTAATGTCCATTTGGCTCCATGCAAGTAATAGAAGAGGCCCACTAATACAGCCCTCTTTCATTCTGGAGCCTACCCCTTGTGATTATTTATGATTATTTTTATTAATACAATTCTAAAAATGTGATTTCTACAAAATGTTTGTCGAAATAGCAATATTCCTCAAAATTGGCATACTTTATTTATTGGAACCTACTTCAGCCTCTCATTCCCACATACTGTGGAACTTGTTTCAATAACTCAAAGCAGAGCTTAATGTGTACTCACAGGAAATGCAACCATATATCATCCAGCAAATCATGCAGAGCAGAAAAAACAGGTACCCCATGAAATAGCGATGGTTTCCTGCACCTATATAAATAGGAAACCATGAAAAAACATGTTAGTAGGCTGGTTTTATTTAGGTTTCACTATTATATACAAATGTATTCCATCTATAAATAAACAAATGAGAGAAAGATTGAGAGACAAATGAGAGTCAACATTGCTGAGGCTCATTGCTTTGCCAGTGTATTCAGGAATGCAGTTCAGGAAATCACTGGTGCTGCTGGAACAGATGTCACCAGTTTATACAGACCAAACAAAAGTAATCATATTTTATTCATCTTACCTAAAGAAATCTTCACAAAATACATTTTACATTTAGTCGGTTTCTAATGTAACATTTTAGATACAAAAAAGAGGCCTGAACCAGACTTATGTGATTTATGTGCGTAGTTCACCTATCATTGATTTGCTGCAGAGGCCTCTTATCAATTATTAAAATTAACCAATCAGCGTTCTTGTTAGTCTTATTTATAAGTCCCAGTGTCTGCAGACTGCGCCAAGCATCGTTTCTTTGGCATAGATGGCGGTATTAGGCTGCTGGTGTACATGTGATGCCATAAACTGGCATAATGGCACTGAATACACCGATTGGTCCCTGCGTGAAAATACGTATGGGACCAATCTCAAAGAGTAATTAACATTAGGCGTCAGAGACGCGTGTAGATCGCGATCACTTTGTAGGACTAGGATTATCAGCAATTACAGCAATAATACAGTAATAGAAGCCCTGCACTATGCAAGAGGTAACTGGTGAATTGGCACAATAATCTAGTGTGTGGCCAGCTTTAGACTTTTACTACTTGCAAGACATAAGACTTAATGCACAGATATGAAATTTCTAGATCCAGATTCAGTGCTGGGGTGTGAGCCCTTACACTGTAGCCAGAGTGCTGCATTTCATATGGTGATGGGTGCAGATATATTAAGGTACAGGGAAATATAAAGTACTCTGGTTTGTACTCACCCACACAGTTGCCAACCCAAGGGCAATGATGATCAAACTTTGCTATACAACGATTACAAATCCCACAGTGCTTAGACCTTACAGGCTTTCTGATCTGTAAACCAAATAAAATCATAGGAAAATGGTTCTTACTGACACAATTACAATTTACTAGTCTGCTAAACAGTATATGCAGTGATTAGGAGTATGAGGATACACAAGCTGTAACAAGTGCTATTGAGTTAAAAATTTGAAATGAAATTACTAGAATAAAAAGTTTTGTAAGCTACTCTTACCTACAATACATAAACTCTACTATTTCCTCTTTATCAGTAACATGTATTTATAAAATATTCATGTGCTACATAAAAACTCACCAAACAGGTACTGCAGAATATACTCAGATCCAGGCTGCCAGTTTCTGCAAGCTCTACAATTGTCTAACAACAGAACAAAAAAGATAGTCACTGGAGGGAAGCTTAACTGCAGCACACATTTAATACACACCTAAAGACACCCACAATAAACAGCTAAATAAATAAACTATTCTATTTGTGTGGGTTAGTAATTATAGAGCAAAGCAGACATATGTGAAGGGACGCTAGTGTTCAATATACCATATACGTGTATATTTTCCAATACAATTCTATCAAACATTTCTAGCAATGTCTGTTGTTGAGACAGGATCAAAGAGACACAGAATAGCAATGGCTAATATTTGGTTATGGCAGCAATTGTAAATGTTGTTAAATAAACAATATAAGAAAGAACTACAAAGGCAAAGACACGCTAGAATGACTTTTACCTTTTTCTTTTGTTCCTCGGTTGCCTTTATAATACCAGGATCTGATTTCCAGGATTTGCCAAAATTGTAAAATAGTGCAACACTATTAGCCAAAAATGGAAGATGGATGAACAGAAAGTTCAGATGTGCTATGAATTAAGGAAATGTTGTAACAAATACACCAAAGTAAGGTAAGATGCACAAATCTTTACTCAAAGAAGCAAAACAGCACTAACGCAAAAGCTAATGCACCCTGATCTACTTCAAGTATACATTAAAATTTATTTCAAACTGTACGCAAGTACTTGCGCTCATAAGTACGCAGGTCTGGATCTGGTCCACAGAGAAAAAGTTGCAGGGGAGGTAAAATGAATGTCAGTGTTTGCATGCAGGGAGAATACTTTATTTTTGCATTTTGCACACAGATACTGACCAGTGTTACTGTTATATTTAGGTTGGAAACATATCTCAACTGTAATACTATTTGCAATGAAATTTAACTCATCTTTAATTCAACATTGGCGCTTAACACTCGTAAGTAAGAACCGATCTGGTCCAGTATCACATGAACTTCTCTTCTATTGCTGACAACTGTAAGGTAAGACTTGATTGTATTTTCATTTATCATACTAAAATTAGCACTTGAAGGGGAATAAATAGCTGCGAGTTCTTTATGCTGTTTATTTAATTTTTTTTACTTTGTTAGTAAGTTCTTTTGTGCATATATACAAACCTATCTATATAAGATCTATCTATATTTAAGAATCAATGTTTAGATACAATAATAAAATCTGGCAGCTTCTATGAAAAACTAGTAAGGTTAAAAATGATACAGAAAATCTGACATTTAGTATCATGTGAAAATAGCAATACACAAAATAACAAAGCACTAACTTAAAGCTTCTTATCATGACCAATCATAAGACCATCATATGAGTAACTATGCATTTACGCGATGCCACGGCAGCTAGATTTCCTTTTTTTAGCTATCATATCTTGTTGCTATACATTTACATACACACATTGCAGAATACTGGCTGCATTTTGATACAGAGTTCTAAAGAAACAAATAAACTATTATGTCTGTCGTTAATTTTATCTTAGGGAAACAAATTAAAATTTTTGGTTATATCCCTCAACCAAAACATATTACGATGATCAGTGTTTTCAAAAGAAGAGTTAAATCAGAGAATATTGTCTTAAGCTGGGCAATCACTAGAACAGTTAATGTTCTCCCTGGGGAAACCGCCCTGTTATCAGCGCCATTCACTAGAAAGAGAATAGTTTTCGAGTGCCCAGCAGAGTGATTGCCCATACTGTAATTCCCATACTGCTGACCTCTGTCTCCGTTCCTCTCTTCTCACTTCGGTGAATGGGAGACATCCCATCAAGCGGATTAACCAGGATGTCTGTTAATCAGGACATTCTCTTCCCATTAATACGCACCTCTCCAGCATCTGGATGTCCCATGCTGCAGCTCTGGTGAGTATATTTTTTTTACATATTTTTCACCAGTGTTCTGCAGCGTTGGGTTTGTTTTGAATATAATATAATTTAACCCACACACTAAAACACTTTTTAACCTAATTCCACAATAACCTTGGAATTGGGCAAATAGCCGTTTAGTATATGGCCAACTTTAGAGTAACCAAAACACAACAAAACAAAAACCTTAAAATCTAATACAAGTGATATCTAATATATATATATTGGAAAACACTTCCTACTAGGACATACACTAATACATTATTAACATGATCCTACATGGCAAAGGTATTTTACAAGATACAGCTCTCAACGCATCTGACGACTTATCTTGCCTACTCCTTGCATCTCTACAGAAAAAACCTCTTAAACAGTGCAGATACATGCAGTTACATATGATGTCATCCCGTCACAACACATTAAAAATGTAACACATGTCTAGACAAACATCATGATTTAACTATGCAAACCTTTAATGTGATTGGCTGTCAGAAAAATGTATGTTATATGAGAACTTGCCATATAACATAGTCCATGAGTCAGCCAGCTATAAGACTAGAGATCATAGCGACACCAGCAGGTAAACCACACTGGCTTCAGGAGCAACCTTTTACTTAACAAAGCAATGCAAAGCTGTAAGTGCTGAACAGGACTCAATCACAGAAATATTGTGTGGAACATTAACTGTTTTGCCCAAATATACATATCTTCAAAAATAAAAAAAAAAAGTCTCAAATGAAACACATACATTATGAATGCTTATATAAAGTCATGGTTTCCCACTATAGAAATAGCTCTCCTGTTTAAAGGTATTCTTTTGGTTTAGTTTCATTGCCTGTCTATATAAGAAGTTTAAAAATTAGATAAGCATAACAAAAATATGGCAAAGGATATCATTCCAGAACCAGAAGAACCAGGTGACATACATCCAGAATTTGGTGGCCAGGTATATTCCAAGTGGTAGAGCACTATGCATTGAATGGTCAAAGAAAGATCTAAAAAAAACAAAACAAAACTAATTAGACATTTCCAAGTATTCATGGGTTGTTAACTTAGAAAACTATATAAAGAACACACAAACAAGTCATACTAATACTAAAACCAGAATATTGTTTGTGTAATATTATGAAGAGAAATAGCTTAATTCATCTTTCTTTCATTTGGAGCAGAAATATAATAATAAATATCTAAAGGAATATTCCAGGCCAAATCATCACAGCCTCCAACCTGACCATCTCATTTGGTTGAAACTTTCGTGTAACTTGGTAGGGTGGTAGATGGTATAAAGTATACATATGTAACATGTTAGTCCTCCAGTGTTCATATAACAGGGTTGCCAAATTGACAAAGATGTGATTTTTGCTTGTCAGGTAATGTCAGTCTTGTTTTGAAGCTAAGGGCCCACAGTATAAAAAAAAATGTCCCTTAATGTTCGTCTATGTATGACACTCTTGTTTCAGCTATCACTGTTCAGTAATAATCTGCATTATATAACCTGTGGTCCCTTCCATCACTAGTTCTCAATGCAGCCAGACTAATATAGAATACAGAAAGAGACACTATGGCCTAAATTTACTAAGCAGTGAGATTAAAAAGTGGGGATGTTGCCCATAGCAACCAATCAGATTCAATCTCTGAATTTCATTTTACATACTGAAGAATGTGAGCTCAATTCTGACTGGTTTCTGTGGGCAACATCCCTGCTTTTCAATCTCACTGCAATCTCACTGCTTAGTAAATTTAGGCCCATAAGATATGTCTAACCCTGCCCAATGCATGGTTACTGCAAAAAGGCTTCAATTACTGTAAATCTACCACCCTACCAAGTTTGATGAAAATCTAAGACGGTCAGGTTGAAAAGTCCCTTTTTCTGGAATGATTTGGTGTGGAAAGACTTATAGAAATGGTTGCCAAACTTTCTCAGTTGGGGCACCCGAAGGGTCTCCATAATTTTTCAAGGCACCCATTAATAATTTTTCAATTTCCCATTTTTGAGCTATTGAGTCAAAATAATGTTTTTATGTCACCATATCAGAGAAAACATTCCGTGGCACCCCAATGAGTGTGGTACAGCACCCCAGGGAGCCTAGGCACACAATTTGGGAACTACTGACCTATAGCATTAACATGTGAAATTGCAGGAAGTAAACAATCAGCTAAAGTTTAAACAATGGAAACGATCACTGGCATAAAGTTATACCCCATTCACATTGAAACTATTACCCGGGTAATTCAGTCAAATTCCCGGGTTGACTGAAATACCTGGGTAGTGTGCTCAGTGTGAACGGTGCTAAAATTACTACTGGTTCAGTGTGAACGGTGTTTACCAGGGTAATTCAGCACTGTAAACAGGGTTAATTACCTGGGTAATTCAGATCCACAGCTAACAACCCTGCTCGTTAAAAATAGATTTGCCAGGGTAGTCTGTTGTGGTAATGTCTACCATTTTAGCTAGAGCTTCCTCAAACCCCCCCCCCCCAAAAAAAACGCAATCAGCTCTGTGTCAACCAATAGGCGATATTGTTAAATGGAGCTACTTTTACAGAAGCAAATAAAAATTCAGTTGTCAGTTCAACAGCATTCGCTTAAATAGTGTACACAAATAACAGATGTATCTTTCACATGAAATGCACCAATGAATTATGAACTGCTCAGGCAAGGAAAACAATGGTTGCCAAAAATAAACATGAAGAGAATGGTCACCTCAGATGAACTTGCCCACTGAAGCTCCTTTCACAGACAGTCATCATTATATGAGCAGTGCTACAATGCACCCCTCTTAAAGATTGTTCAACTAACAATCATTAGTTCCCTAAAATCCCTCAGTCTTTTGTGCGTCCCTGACTGAACCAAATAAGTCTCCCGTACTTTGCCTTGATTATCACTTGACAAGTGCCATACATATAATGAACGAACAACAAAGAGGAGCATGTACTATACTCTACTAACTCTATTCTCCTCCTAAACGGTAATTATTCTACTGTACTAGTAAACACCAATAACTAAGATGTATCAAATAGTCCTATTTTTTATAAGGTACATGGAGTAAATGATAATGATACACACTAGCACACAATATTCAGTAGTATTTCTGTGTTAACCATCTGTAGAATTATTCTGACAGGGAAATTTAATGACAATATCAGTGCCAATTATGTAGCCAATATCTCTGGAACAATAAGATCACAGTAGATGGAAAATTGGCGGTTTTCCCTAAAGCAACCAATCAGATTTGAGTATGTGTTTACAGAGGGTTTGCCTTTTGGGGAGGCATAGTGAAGACATCTACTGTCAATGATCTACAATTATGATCTATTAAACAAATTGTTTTAATTAGTCTAAATCAAAGATTCACTTACTTTGACAGAAACTGTACCATTGCCCAAACTCCTCCATACATGAGGCCTTTTATTAACCAGGAATCAATGTCCAGATCAGCAATAAAACCAACCAACCAAATCACCAAGAATGGTGTTCCCAGCATCACCTTTTGTCGAAATTCCTGTAATGCAGACAAAACACTAATAAGATCAAAGATCTGTTATTTATTTATAGGTTTTTATATAGCGCCATCAGATTACATAGCACTTTACATTTTAACATTCAATAAGACATGACTTGGTGGAAACAGACAAAATGGGTGGGGAAAGGGGGCTCTGCCCGCAAGCTTACACTTACAATAAATATAAATACGAGTCATTATGATTTGCATACAATATTATGATTTCCAGCAAAAAAAAAGGAATTACTCTGTTAGAATGATTGAGTTTTGTGCCTGTGTCTAAAGTCCAAAGAACGAGTGTCATCAATTTGTCATTCCCAAAGTTCAGTTCACAGTATATGAATCTCAAAAAAATAAAGTTGATAGGGTTTTTCCCAGACTAGGTCAATAGTATTATTATATCGATCCTCGTGTGACATGGTCTGCAGCTTAACATCAGTAATACCAATTTGATTACTCACCTAAGATGCTATGTCCCATTCTGGGAAGTTGATGTCATAAACAGGACACAGCAAAAGTTGTTATTTTATAATACTCACTGTTGGCTTTACTTATTTATATAAATGAAGTGACCCAGAAATGGTGAATTAAACAACCCATTACCTCAGTTCTGTTTTTATTACAGTAGGTCTGGCAAACCTGTGGCTTACCAGATGTTATGTATGAGCTTATTCTGTCAGGTACCAGCAATGCCTATGTAATGAACGCATGCTAGTACAGAGAGACACAGGTTTGTACAACACCATGTCCACCAAATAGTAAAAAATCAGCCTCTTACCTTGTCTGCCTTCAGTTTTTTGAGGAATGAGGGGTTGTCATAACCTTTGGCTTGTCTGGCCTCCTGCAAATGGTTAATCATCCAAACATTTTTTCTCTGTTTTGCTAGATCAAGCGGTGACTCTCCCTGTATAATAATACCACATCAAAATAAGTGAGAAAGGAAAAACTAAAACATCTTTTTAATGACATGATAATACTATGGAAATACATGACAAATATACTGCTATCTATATAAAGATAATCAGATTTTACCTATATATCCTGGTCAGACACACAAATAGACTAGAATTTATTTATACGAAATTATGGAGCAGAAGACATTGTGTTTCAGAATAAACAAGGGTTTTTTCTGAAACTTATTTATGGTATAGTTTTTGGTGTATATGAAAAATATTTTATCACCAGGTTTAATATCTAAAAATACATAAACAAGGAACATATAGTGGTATAAAGACAGGAAACTAAACAACACTATCTTACCTTAATATTCTGTGCATCCACATTGGCTCCTGAATCTAAGAGCAAACTAATAACTGTAGTATTTCCAGCTAGAACAGCCCAATGTAATGCAGTGTTCTTGTGGTATTTATCCCCAAGATTAACGGACACATTGAAGGTAAGTAGTAACCTAGTAGGATCCACACTACAAAAGAAAGAAAAAGTTTACTATTTAATTGACAAAATACCCCCAAAATGAGAAATAGAAGCGCTTCAGTAAGGGAAACAGAGAGCCAAGAGTGCTACTTCAGAAAGGAGTAAAGAGGGGCACATACAATGGACCAGATTCAGATGTTTAGGCACTTATGATTAAGTCAAGTATGGGCAAA
>JABWIB010000146.1:53864-72147 GCA_016617825.1 Platyplectrum ornatum | reverse complement strand
GGAAGGGGCTAAGGTAGTGTGTCTAACGGGACACCAGCTTGGGGAGCTGGGCGCGGGAGCTGCTGGGAGGGCGGCCCAGGTAGAGGCAGGTCGACATAGGAGAGCCAGGGAAGCCAGGTGGCAGTGTATTCCTGGTATCGATCGGTGGCTGAGAGGATCAGTTCCTCCATCGACCTGTAGAATTCCACTCGTTGCTTCCATTCCGAGATCGAGGGGGGTGTAGTAGGCAATTGAGCCGGGAGGGAGGGATAGCACCCAGAACTGTACCCCGGTAGGGATGTCCGGCCCAATCACCTTACGGGCAATCTCAAGGATCCCCGACCAGAAGGGGCCAAGGACCCGACAGCCCCACCAAATGTGCAGCAGGGTGCCCGTTGCCAGGTTGCAGCGCCAACAGGTGGGTGGGACATGCGGAAGGTAGGAGTGGAGTATTTGTGGCGTCCTATACCACCTGGTAAGAATTTTAAGTTGCGTCTCCACAACGAAGAGACTACGGGAACAAGCATGAGACATCCGAAATATGCGACCATTCTTCCAGAGACGGAGGGTTGGTCAGATCATGATTCCAGGCATCCAGGTACCGCGGGCTGTCCGGGTAGAGGGAGGAGATTAACAGTTTGTATATCGAGGAGATCGTGTGTCGAGGGGGAGGGGATTGGGAGCAGAGCTTCTCAAAGGGGGTGAGGTCCCGTTTATATAGATCTTATGGCTGGAGGAGGAGAGGAAGTGACTGAGTTGGGTGTGGGACTAAGCAGAGGATGGCAGCAGGGAATCATGAAATCTAATTAGATGTTTATACTTATTTATCTTTGATCGTTAATAAATTATGTATTATTTTTATCCGTTTTATCCTGTTTTCAGCCGATGCATTTTTAAGATCACATGATTAATTCACTTTTTTTTCTTTTTTTAATAATAAGCTAGATATTACTTAACTGCACACACTACAAAAAGTTTGCTTTTTATTTTTCAGCCTTTTTGGTAACCGAGGGTGGGCAGTCACCCTCAGTAGTGCTGCTGCGGTTTTATAGCCGAGCTTATAGATTTGCCTTTTCACTATTAAAGGTGGTGGGAGGATTCACAATAAGAGGTAAAAATACAGCAACACAAAGAAATGGCACATACTTCAGATATATTTGCACAAATGTTTAACATAACTATACAGTGCTTTTTATAAACATCAATGACAATAGTGAATACTTGTGCAGATGAAGACTTCTTATGAGGAGAGACAGTCTTCCGGTGACGTAGACCTGGGTGTGCCAGCCACAACATGGCGGTGCGTCAGATCCTCGCGGTGCAATGTGCGCAGTCGCCGCTGGGTGGCAGTAAGCGGGTTGCAGTGGGCGTGGTGGAGATGACAGTATCACATCGCGCTGCATAGTGAAGCTGCTGTGCCTGATCTCGGGCTGGGACTCGCTGCCAGTGCTGGCTATAGGGGTTTTGTCCTCGCCGGGAGTACGTAGCATCGCCGGGGCACGGGGCGAAACGGTAAGAAGCAGATGCAGACACGTGTGGGGGACTGGACGTAAGAGCAGAGGGGAGACCCAAGCAGCTGTGTGTGTAAGAGATGCTGGGAATGTCATCACATGTTACAGTACATGTATATACATCTATACATACCGGATTATACTGGGCTGGGACATATTACTGTGGATAGACGTTATATATATATATATATATATATATATATATATATATATATATATCTATCTATCACTGTGTGTGTGCCCCATATGTATTATGTATGACTTGTCCTCACTATTAGGGGTTTAGTGATTTGGGAAGTAACATACAATACATCACATGCTGTCAGGCAGGCTTGTAGTCTTATGTAATACAACATTTCAGCGCTAATTGAATACATATGGGCTGTGATGGCATCTATTCTATTAGTGTGACATTACAGTCTCCTTTCCATTTGTTATTATGATGACCTTACATTATCTCCTATAATGTAACAAAACAGCAATTATTGCCCATCAGCGATATATTGTGTATTATTTCATGTACGTAGTTGTCTATAAATAACTGGAATGAGTCTTTCTGAATATACTGTACGTTGCTATATGTGAATGTCCTTTTTTCCCCATTACTATTACTTTTTGTCTAGAGAAATATAAGGTGATCACTTGTTAACTAAACAATAACTGATTATTTGCATATAGGTAAAAGAATAATCTAAGATGGATAGTGACTATAAAAACAGATTAAAGATACATGTATGAATATAGATACATATCATTCAAGGTAAAAAAAAAGTGGAACACTATTAACTTACTAATGTAACATAAACATGTTGAATACTAAATACCTAAAATTCTATTTAAATCTAGTTTTAAAAAGTCCCTTTCTCAGTTGTATAATATAACGTGATAATGTGATTTTTGACTGGCAGATTGTGAGAACGTTGTTACCTGCTCATATAAAAGAATAAGCCAAAAGTGTTGAATTCTTCCATATTAGCAACAGAGACAAACATGTAAGGTATCTGGTGTTGCATGAAAATAAGTGTTTCCATTTGTATTTGGAAGAACGAAGCACAAGGGGTATATTTACTAAGCGGTGAGATTGGAAAGTGGGGATGTTGCCCATAGCAACTAATCAGATTCAAGCTCACAGTTTCATTTTACACACTGGAGATTGTGAACTCAAATCTGATTGATTGCTAATGGCAACATCCCCACTTTTCAATCTCACCGCTTAGTAAATATACCCTCAAGTTTAAATTCTGACCTTTGAAGTTGAAACAGTGGCCAGGCAATTAGCAAGAAGGTTGTTTAAAGTAAAACGTTGGCTATATATTTTAACATAAGTAGTTACAGTGGTTTGTAATGATTTGTTTTTATTTGTTGCAGATTTTGCCTACTTATTGGTGTCATTGACAAACAATATTTGCCCAATTGTTTTTGCATCTCTAAATTCACACCTGCATTGGGTTGACTGAACATGGATGTGCTATGTATATAAACATCAGTTTGCTGTGAGAGTTGCCAGGACCCTTTTACAGTATTCTCATCAGAAACTTCTAGGATATTGTAAAATATTCTCATAATATATTGTAAAATATTTTACAATGCCATGTAGCCGTAGAATGAACTGATGCGTCTCATGGGTCACAGAGAAGACCCTAAAGCTGGCCATCCACTACAACAATTTAAATTTTAAAATCGTGTAGTGCATGGCCAGCTATGAATGTAAAACGCCTTTCCCATGTCTGGGACCATATCGTTTGATCAATCGGATATCAACAATATCATTTGTGTATATAAACCAAGAAAAAAGTACTTCTGTACAGCCGTTTCTGGGCATCGGAGAGGTGCCCAACTGCTCCCCAGGCGCCCGTCCATTCAGCTGCAAGCATAAAGAACTTCCTTTCCCATCTGGGTACCTCTCTCTGGATGCCCAGCTTAATTGTGACATTAAAAGGGAAGATCATCTTTATGGTTTTAAAAGGCACACAATCAAACACAACAGATAAACTAATCTGGAGTTTGTCAAAAAATAAACAGGTTAAAGATGAAACCTGTGTAAAACCATGTTAAATTGCAGGAGGAATCCAAATTAAATGTATTACATTTTATAACTGTTGAAATTCTCCTTCTCAGCAATTTCCAATGGTCTTGCCCATTCTCATACTCTGAATCTGATCTTGTATGCTGAACTTACTATTAAACTGACTTGTGTGCTGTTATTAGCCAAGTTATTCAGGTCCTCCCACTGTGTTCTGGGAAATGCAGATTGACCCCTGGCCACCTTTTAGGAATATGTACTTATTCTAAAGGATTTGTACAAATCCGTTAAAGTTATTTAACTTTCCCTAAAAGAGCAGTCAATAAAAGCTAAACGCTCTGGTAGTTCTCATGTGAGGGCTGTCACCAAAGCCTTAAGCTGGGTTTACGCTGGAGTGTTTTGGATGATTTTGGTGTCAGTCACATGATTTTTTGTCATCTTGCCGGCATTGCATTGTTTGATTGGCTTTTGGGATCAGTGATGTCACAACGTCAGGAGAAATCTTTTGTATTGTGTCCCAATTATTGCAGTGAGTCACCTTTCTTTCCCAGCATTGTTGCTGCAGGGGATTCTGGGAACACTGTCAAACAGATCCACTGTGTAAGGAGGCCTTGTGTGCTTTAGATTTTTATTTTTTTTTAAAGATGTCTCGTCCTTGGGATAAAATCCTAGTTTGTATATACCTGATCAAGTAACCATGTTACAGTAGTCTTTTTATTAACCATGACATGCCCCTGGCCACTCTTATATCCAGTATAATATGATTACATAGTGTGCCTTCTATCACAGACGTCTACTATGTGCTCCAGTACAATATATATCATTTCCACTGGTTAAATCGCTTAAACCACAGTGTAATATAAAATCTTGTTCTCTCTGTACATACCAATGATTGCTGCTTCACGCCATTGCATAACTTCTCTATCAGCGAGTAAGAAATGTCAAGCATGCTTTAAAAGCACTAGACAAAAAAATACTTCAGCTAATGACAGAATATTAGCACAAGATCAGTTATTTTAGGGCTGGGTGCAAGACCTTTTTATTAAAATATGTGCATAGTTTATACATTTGTAGGAAACATTCCTGGAGACGTAACGGGCCGAATGTTCAAAAAATGTGTGACTGTGAATGCCAGTATTTAGCAATGGGAGATATAGAAAAATGTATATTAATTCGTTTTTTTTTACATTTCACCCATCTAACCCCCACAGAATATTTACTTAGATTGTAAGTCATATGTGTACCATATGTGTTTGGTGTAAATGGCTCCAGTCAGTTACATGCAGTCTGTGACAGTATCTCAGTCTCATGGGCACACTGGTCATCCTGGTTGATTTTACCCCAGTTTGCATATATATGACAGATGTGAGCTTGCAAATCCCCCTAGCGTAGAGAGTTATGTCTACTGGACAGGATGGGGATGACTGGATGTGGCACTGTTTAAGGAATCTGTGGATCAGATCTGCATGCACGGGTCAAGCCAGGGCTATAGCATATAACGTAAATGCTGTTAACCCCACATAAAAAGGAGGGTAAGGAATGACAGGAGAGTTCATACCCCTCTCCAGCTCTCACACACAGTCACAAAGCACCCCAGGGAGCCTAGGGGCACAGTTTGGGGGTCACTGTATTAATACATAAAGTCTGGATCTGGTCCTAGGAAACCATGCTCACAGCTATTAGTAACTGTCAGTTTGTAAAATGTGTTGCTGCAGTGTGATCTTTTACACAACATACCAGAATATCGTCACAACTGTTTTCAAACTAGAGATTGTGCAAAAAAAAACTGGTGTGCTTTTTGCTGTGACTGCTATCGTAACTTGTAAGTACGGTTGTCATGTATTAACAGTATCCACTGTATATCAATAAAAATCCTACTATCAGAGGCGGAACTACCATTGGTGCAGCAGGTGCAAGGCCCCAGGCCCATGAGGATCCAGGGGTCCATGGGGCTTGTGCCAGGGTCCATTTTATCTAACACACATTAACAATGAGGTTTTTGATGTCCGTCTTATACACAGTAGATGTTGATGAGACTTAAAATGCATCTATGCTGTAGTTAAATTACTTGCAGGGCTGGTGCTAGGTCTCCGCACCCTAGGCAAGACCCAGCACCAACCCCTCCAACCCTCTTGCTGTTTCCCTGCTCCAATTTATATACGAGATAGGACCTCACCATTCTATAGAGGAGCACCAAACATCCTCCTAGACTGGCTAATGATTTACATGCCAGTTTATGATATAACCCAGCATATAAATGGAGGCAGCATACACTGCTTCTGGGTTTTCATATCAAGGGGTTAATAATTTCCTTTTTATATTGAAAACTATAATGCTATTGTTGGCTGTGAAATTCATAAGCGCCATATCTGTCTCTTATCCTCATCTGGGCTTGTCAGTGGAAAATAAACGTTGGGCAATCTTGCACCACTCATTTCCTGCTGTGAAATTGAAAGATTTGTCATATAAACCCATCTATTAAGCTGTATATAATACTTATGGAGGCTATGGTTAAAAAACCGCCTGTCAATATATTCAGGACCAGATGTTACTGTTTCTCTGTGCAGCACAGGATAATTATCAGCCATTTTATCAACAGAAATCATTCAAATAGAAGAGCAGGTTTTTGGTGATTAGTGATTGTTTGCCAATGAAATGGTGGATTCTACCTGTGACTGCAGTATATGTGTATTATTAATAGATTATTAGCCGATAGGCCTTAAATGGAAGTTGGAATATATTAATTTTCCCTTCATCTTTAAAATTGATATAAATATCTATATTATCAATCATCATTCTGCAGCTACAGGACTAAGATTCTTGTAGACTTTTAGCAGATACCCAGAGAATGGATGTGTAGACTACTGAGCTGATGGCGTGTATATTGAATTGTGTATTCTCTTGAAATAATTGCTATACTATTCCATAGTCATAGCAACATTCTTGCAATAAGGTTAAGAAAAGTTTGGTTTTATATTCATTTTTTGGGGTTGCTATGGGCAAAATAATATGGTAATAAATAACTCAATGGCACATGACATTGCAAATTGTGTTCTTTTTCGGGTGAGCACTTCCACTCGCGCTGATTCTAGCCTGTCCAGCTTGAAGTACAGCTTTTTGAAAAGTGTTCCTAATTGTGATTTCATGTAAAACAAAAATTGTTTCGCTGGAATGTAAACTACAGTCTTGTAGAACTAGTTCTATTTTTACTGTTTTTTTTTGTTTTTTTAATCTGTTCCTTGTGTTTCCTATCCATTCATAGGCGCAAAGAAAGCATTGATGTTTAACTTGAATGAATGTTGGGTATATCACAATTTTATTTCTGCTTTATATATCTTTAGTGTGATAAATATGTATTGATAACACTTGTTTGGTTATGATATCACAATACTTCCTTTTTTCTCAATACTTTGACATGTGTTTGTAGCTTGCACTTTGTGAGTATGTAAGAGAATGGTAATATCGAAGCTTTTTTCTGTGGTATGTAATAACTGCGTAAGCTTTTACTGTAAGGTTAAAAAGGTAAATATTTGCATTTACTCCATCAGTTTTTGTTTGCAGATGGTGGATTTTGTGTTCTCCTAAATAAGTACACATTTTTCATCAAAGGAGAAGCACTCCGGGACTCTGATTGTCCTCACCAAAAACTACTGGTGATGCTTAATCCACAAACAGTTGTTGAGTACATTTGCCATATTGGCCCAGGTTATACTTGCGGCGGGGAAAGAGGGGAGCGAGCCCCATTGTCATTTTCCTCTTGTGGCCGTAAAAGTCTTACGCTGGTAGATCCCTGTTTTTCCCCCCTACCCAATTTTTTCTTTTAAATGCCTCCCCCGCCACCTAGCGCAATGGAGGTTGGCGGGGCGACAGGTCTGATCCAGTCAGTAGGATATAAAGTGTTGTTCCGTGCTTTTGACATTACGGCAGGGCACATCTGGTGCGCGCATAGTCTTTACAACCATTCTACAAGCGTACTTGCGAAAGTGGAAGGCCGGACCTAAGTCAGGATCAGCCTCTTTGTATCTAAAGTTGATTAATTTTTGGGTTATGGTTTATGCTGGGTGATTCTTCCTAATAGCGGTTTTACAGGCTGAGATTATTTTGGAATGATTAGAAAGTTATTTCAATGCTTTAAGTTATTTTTTAGATGTACAGATACACTTCTTAACATTCAAATATGATAAGTAGATGTTACATTTTGTCCATTTATAAAATAACTAATTGATCTTAATAAAAGATTATCACTGACCCTGATATTGCCTCTCCTACTGGCCACAATGATCCAGGCAGAAGAGAGACCTTTTGTATAGTCTGATTCAGTGATTGACTCCGCGTGAAATATTGAGGACTTGTTGTCAATATATTTTTTGCATTTACTACTGCGATTATTCAGCCTATAAGTGTGTCTTACTGGCACAGTATGTGTATTATCAGCCCAATAATCGCTGTAGTGTATGTCCAGATTAAGTGGCAGATCAAGTCTTAAAGAAAAGAATACAACTCCCTGAGGTCTGGTAGAGCAATGACGTCAAACCAGGTGGACCAGAAAACAAAATGTGTAGAAAGCAGCCATGGCCTGATTATAAGGAGTGCCACTTCTCTATTCACATACTGGGAAGGAGGAAGCAGGTTATGGGGTGGTATTAATGTGACTGAAGAGATTTTAGTTAACATGGCATGACCTGTGTGGGGTTTTACCAGCAATTAGCCATTGATGTAACTAGAAACCAAGTATAGAAACTTTGTTCTTGTCTCTTAAGCACCTCATTTGTTCTTCTGTGTAAGTGTAGGCTTCAGCTAATGGTTTTGTTCCATCTATTTTCAGACTTGTTTTATGAACAATTACCCTTTCAGCGTAATCCTGTTTTTAAGAAGAGAGTCTTATTATGTGTATCGAAGTGCTCTAAACCCAGTATTGCTGCCATTTAGCTCTGCATGCTTGTTGTTCATTTGTTTTTGTATTTCATATGTCTATACATTTGCAATTACTAGAGCAATTATGATGTACACAGTGTTCCTTATATGATGTACTGTGGCTATTCAGGAAACACAGGCACCTGTGAGACTACTACTATGTTGTAGAACTACAGGTTCCAGCATGCTCCAGGTTGTAAATATCATGAGGCATTAACTATCAATTATTTTCACTATTCTAGCTAAGCCTTTAAGTAACTGTAAACCATTATGAGTTAGCACTGATGTGGGTTCTTTTAAGCAATTTCCTATTTAGTAAATTGAACGCACGTAATTAGTTGCAGACTGTTCTGAAGTGACAGCAGGTTTTTTGGGTGCTCCCTGGGACTTCTTATAAAGCTCCAGACAAGCACTTGTCTGTATCGCTGTGGGTGAACTTTGTCAGCAGTGCCCCCTTATATTGCTTATATGAGTGCTTGAAGCTTGTCTCAATTACTTGAGCAAGATGCTGGCTGCTATCTTAGCATTCCCCACTGTTCACACCACTGATTTATTCCTTCATGCACACATTGACATTGCTTCTTTTATAGTTTCTTTATGCATGCATGGAGTCTTTAAAAGTGTTACATCTTTTTTATTTGTTTTTTTTTTTTTGGATTGAATAGGTTGTGACATGAACACATGTTTGCAGTTTTGTTTTCCATTTAGAAAACCTCCATCCTTAGATTGAATCATTTTGCTGTATCGCTAGACTTGATATGACCTCTAAGTATTTTAACTTTTCTGTGGGCGTTGATGATCTAAGTATGATTGCTGATTGACGTCTACCCTGCTAATCATCATAAGTATCTCTCAAGGAGATTTTTGTTTGTTTCTAATGTCATCTGCCCTTCCAGAATTCTATTACAAGCTATACCCTACACATAAATGCTACACCTTGTGTAACTACTTCTGCACACAAAAATGTTGCTGCTGTAATGTAATCGGTTACGTCCTTGGATGTCCTCACTCGGGGAGATTGCAGTTGGGTCTCCTTGAGGAAATCATGCTGCACGTAAAAGCTTGTATGGTGTAAATGTGTACAATATAGAAACACTTAAAGCAAAGTTTACCTCTTATCTCATTTGATTAAATTGTCCACTGGAGTGTTTTATGGATCTACCTGTTGTTTCAATGAGTGAGCATATAATAAAGCAATACATGTTGTATGTATGTGCAGTATAATATCACATTATACTGCTGTAGCAATCTGTTAACCTTCTGAAATAGTGATTTCATGAAAACATATACACTTTGTTTATTGTAGCTGAAAATGATAAGTCGGTAAGGCTAATTCTCATAGCTTCTCAAAGATATTGCTATGTTTAACTTATGTAAATATAGAAATGTTACTGAGGTAAAACATTTTCCTTCTGCAAACTTTTTTTTTTTGAATAAAAAAGCAACTTGTTATTATGTTACTACTATAATACTTTAAAATGTTTCTAGATTTCTCATTTAGCTTTTACAACTACAATAAGGTAATGCGTCAGTAAATTGTATTTTTGTTTCTGTTTTTGCTACATATCCCTGGACATCTAGACATATAGCTAGCCTATGTGTAAGTTTAGGTAGGTATGTCTGACTTGCTTTTTTTTCTGCACTGTATACTGTATGTGTGTACATGTAAATAATAAACACTATTAATAAAAAAAATACCTGTAAAAATAGAAATAAAATGAAATAAAGCTATACTCGCAGTTTTAGCTGCAGTGGCTGGGCACCAGAGAGTTGCACAGATGCTTCCCCAATCCTTGATTTAATGGTCACCACAAGAACGATTTCGCTCGTGTAAATCACCCAGAAAATCCTTTTGGTTAGTTTGGAATCAACCTGGTATACCCCCTTCTGCCTTTATCTGGAAACCTTTTTTATCTTAAGAGAGACAACAGAGAAGTGAAGAAATGTGGATTTTTTTTTTTTTTTTTTTTTTTTTTTTTTTTTTTGGTATACGTTGTGCCTCTTAGACAGCGACTGCCCAATTGGGCTTTAGTACCCCATACCAGACAGCAAAACAGATGTAAGGTTCATCATTGTTCATTCAACTGTTTTGCATATGCTTGACTGTCATGTTTGCTCAGTATGCTGTTTGTTGGGTTTTCCTGTGTTCTATAATGTGTTGTACTATAGGCTTTTGTGCCATGATTGAAAAGATTAAAATAAACAAAAAACACAATACACAACGGATACCACAGAAGTATTTCTTCTGGGTACTTATTTATGTTTGCAAACTGTTTTTAAAGGCTGTGAGTAGGATACAGAAAGCACTTTCTTTAAGCCCAAATAAAACATCTGCTGTCAAACTGTCCCTGTCCAGAAATAAAGAACGTTAAAAACCCAACAA
Source organism: Platyplectrum ornatum (assembly GCA_016617825.1). Lineage (NCBI taxonomy): Eukaryota > Metazoa > Chordata > Amphibia > Anura > Limnodynastidae > Platyplectrum > Platyplectrum ornatum. Next base: position 61,337 of record JABWIB010000146.1, on the reverse strand, counting down.
CGGGCAGAAGAGAACATAAATATGACAGTGAGAGAGGCCTATTGGTTGTTTTTGTGGGCAAACACTTATGTTCCAGTCAACCCTTCTAGGTGTTGCGTCCCAAACATGCGTACAATGTGAAATGCTCCACAAACAAGTCAAGTGCTTGAATTTATTGTGATCCCGAAATAAATAATGCAGATAGATAAATGTAAAGACTACACTACTGGTTTGAGATCGTTAATATGTACATTATCTGGAGACAACGTAAAGACTTTGATTGCCACCCCAAACTAGTTGAGGCTGAAGGCTCGCTTAAAGTGAATTTAATCTAGCAATACCATCTTTAATTGACCTGACTGAAAATCTAAAAAAGGTGAGGCTGGTTTCCAAATTTATTTTACAGAAAGTTTCTCTGCAGTAAAGATAAAATACCGTCAGCGCATTGGAACCGCATTGACTCAGGTCAGTGAATGTCTTGCCAACAATCAGTTTGCAGTATTTGCCTACCTAAAGAGAATTGTAACTTTATTGAATTCATTTTACTAAACATCAAGATAATGTCCAAGAATAGTTTTGCAGACCCTTGTTTTATGAAAGAAGGCTTCTGTGTGGCTGGAGAATGGTGGTACTTTTGCCACCTGACATGGCAAGGGGGAGGATGAGATAGGAGTCCAGGAAATAAGCTGATTTCAGGTAGAAAATTGAAAATACTTTGTTTTGTGTGCACACTAGTCAGTGAAAAAAGTTGCAATACTACTGTATGTATCATTCCTGAAGAAGACGAGGAAATGCTAGATCACAGATTGGAATATGTACTTGGTATTGATTTCTTACATTCACTTCACAGTACATTAGTCTAAGCGCAAAATGTTCAAATTTTCCAAACTAAAAATCTTCCAAATTTACTCTTAACCTGACAGTCCGACTTGCGAGGTGAATGGCATTTGAAGCTGCCAATGTCATTTCCATGCCATGTCTCTTGTATTTTCTTGGATGCAATAACAATTTTTGCGCTCCTAGCAGTCGCAATATTAGGATGTATTCAATCAACACCAAAAATTTGTCTGCTTACGGTCCATGAATCGGGCTGTTTTTCATATTTCCAGCTTACTCCTTTAGCAGTAGATCATGAGATTATGTGTGCAAACACTGAAGCTCTGAGTCATTGTCCCAAACATTATCTAAATGAGAAGGATTATTATGTACACTCTCTGCTTTTAGAAGCTGTACAATAGACTTCCTGGTATCTGCATATGCTTTCATTTTCCGACTGTTTGCTGAAGGTTACCAGTTCGGCTTCTTTGCTTTTACATTTTCTGTTGATGGTTTAGTATTTGCATACATTTGTTTTTTAATGTTGCATCTCCAAAAAATCTTTCTTGTTGAAAGATATTAGCATAGTTTTCACCACCACCCCTATGTAATGTACAGTATGTATTATATTATATAGAAATAATACTTTTTATTTTTAGAGCCCTGTGTAAAAAAAAACAAAAAAAACCCCACACTTTTTTTTATAACATTAGAGAAAAGAGAGAGCACACTACAAACATTTTCCTGTCTGCGCAGTCCATTGAATTGGTCTGATTCAGATTTCAATCTTCGCTTGATTGGTGAAAACCTGTTCAGTATATGGGCATATCCAATAATCCTGCCATTAAGACCCACTTTAAAAGCATAAATCAAACTTTTATTTTTACTTTGCAATTATTGAGTATATGGCCGTTTCCAATTCCTTGTAAAAAAAAAAAAAAATTGGTTCCATTTTTATCCAATCTTCAGATGATGATTTATCTTATAGTGGATGGCCAGCTTAAAGCTGGATGATTGGAACAATTTAATGCGTAGTGTATGACCAACTTAAGTCATGAGTGTAAATCTGGCCCACAGTGTGTGATGAGTTATCAGCTGCAGGACATTGTCTCGGGTGTGTGCGAGTCATTCTGGCGGCAGGGTTCCTGTCTCTTTATAGTCAGCATGACTCATATGCTGACAGGATCCCCACTGAGCTGAGTGGATCAGGTAGCAAAAAATACTTTGTGATGGCTTAAATATAAAACAAAAAGAACACTATACATATGTGTGTATATTGATATTTTAGGAAAATAATAAAACGGAATAACAACATAAAATTTATTAGTGTCATTTATGGTGCCGATTTGAAAATAAATAAATTAAAAAGGAATGAACATTTATTTTACAATCCTTTGGAAATGGACTCCAAGTAAAAAAAAAAATCCAGGTCAAGTGACCCAGGTTTCTTACCGGGACCAATGCAGGTTTTTACCAGTATTTTACCCTGGATGCTGCGATGAAAACAGCAGCGACCAAGGGATATTGCAGCCTAAGGGTGGGTGTGTATCACCCCATGCTTTCCCATTTTGCATGGGCCAGGATTGATGCTCTTTAACTGTATATGATCTACACTTAACCAGCTCTGCTACAGTACAATGCACTTTTTCTGTCCTTGTTTCCTTTGTATTATGTCATTCACAAATAACTCTGTATCACCTTTTCTCAACTGATAGATTAAAAAAAAAATTCTCCCACCCAAAATAAAGCCTTATCTATAGATATACATACAAAAATACAGGATTGTTGCAGTCCGACGTCCTCCTGAGCTGCGTTTAATGTGTTTGAACAACTTCTTTTTACCCTGATTTATAGTCTGTCTGTCTATTGCTGGCCATACACCTGCTCGATCTCGGGTGCAATGATGCGATTCGCGGCCCCGTGGTCGCACATTGCATCGCTGAATCTTGCCTGGTGTCATGGCCATCGCATGTGCACCAGTAAGATCCTGCGATGGATCTCACTGGTGTATCACCAGCATATGAATCAGCAGGAATGTATGTGTAGTAGTGATGGAAATTCTTTTCCATCAACAAATAAACGTAGGTTTTTTTTTTTTTTTTAACCTTTTTTAAATATTTGTGTATGTTTACATTATGTTTATATGTTGAAATCAATTTTCTTTAGACTTATTTTACTGGCTATATAGAGCCTATTAATAATTATACTGGGCATCATCCCATTTGTTACATTACTGAAATGAATTTACATTCTGGGTTAATTTAATTGACTGATCCTAAAATCTATGCAAAACAATTATAGAATGATACGCGTCTGTTGAAGGGATAATTAATTATTTATTTATTTTTTACTTTTTAGCAAATTGGTTTTATTTTATCTTTAGTTTCTATGCTATATTTGGAAACAAGTTAGTCATTCTTATGGTAGAGGAATGGCCTGACTAAACTGGAAGGGGGGGTTGTTACTAAACTGGTAAACAATGATAAAATGACGATTAGCATATTGGACACTTTACTAGTCCACTATTTTCTCTCATTTCATTTTTCCTTTTGTGATTTATCTCAATCCACTGAACTGTTAAAGTTAATAATGTATATATTTCAAAATTTAGCTTATTCAAATAAACTTCCTAAATATTTCTCTGCCATTCTTGCCTTTTGAAGTCTGTATCGTCTAAATGTTACTGTCATAATGACAAAAGATTTTTGTTTTGCAAGTTTGCCTACAGCTATGGGAAAAGGTTATGAGCAATGTAGCGCAATTTGTGCTCATTGTCATGTTAGTGTCACATGGTAACTGAAGGCCCATGTTTCCAGCGCTTGCAAAGATTTGTGGGTAAATTGTTGGAAGTGTAATTCTGTCATATGCTGATGAATAATAAGGTCACAGCCACTAGACTTGTGTATAAAAGCGTGCTTTTTCAGTCTGTGCGGCCATAGTTGTTTTGTTAAGTTTATGTGGATGAATCACGATATGTTACCACAGCCTTTTGGAGGGAAGGATGATCTTTGTTTTACTCAACATAGTACAGTCCTTTCTTAATTTTGTTTTACTTCATGACGTCCACATTCGACTTATCGTTAAGTTGAATGTAGGATTCATGATTCAGAGACTGATATAGTGTTTGATTATGCAGTCTGCAGCCATGATAGCTGTAATGTAATTGCATTCAAGGGAAATTAAGGTGGGTATATGGTACAAGACAGTATCATTTGTGTTTTCTTAATATTAGTAGTTCAGCCAAGACAAGGCCTATAGTTAGGGATTGATGTTTCGGCATGTCCAGATTTACAATAAATCTAACACTATACAAATTGTGGTTGCTGAAATGAATTTATAGGTTCATGAGTAAGTGCTTGAATGACGTATAATCTTAGAAGAGGCTGAGACAAGTAGATGACAAGGGTGCTGCCTTTGGAGGTCTAGGAATGAGTCTTTGGAGTTGGAGTTAACTTTCAATTTAAAAACACGTTACCCAACATTTGGTGCTGTCATTGTTTAGAGCTGGGATCTCCCTAGCAGAAAAGCCTACGGTGTCATGTCTTGTATCATATATTTACAAATGCGTGTAACTAGTGTTTCGGCATTTAGTTTTATAGTTGCTGGCTAATTGCAGTGTGCAGGGCTATTTTTTCTTATTGTTTACTAAGTAATGGAATGGAAAGTCCTATTAGTAGTGGAATGAACTGGTTTTCTTCATAGCAACCACTTAAAGCTAAATTTAATGAAGGAATCGACCAATTTTTTGAAAGGTTAGGGCCCTAAAGTTAGTCGTTTTATGTTTTGTGTTTTTTGTTGTTGGTTTGAAAGCCAAAAAATACATGCACATGTATTGCCTCCCTATTGCATTATACAGCGCTGCTGGAGCTTTGCTGGGCCATATAGATAAAAGTTAATAATAGTAATCCACAGAGCAAGGGTTTAAGGAGACAAAGTGGTGACCTCTGTTTAGTCACTGCGGTGACCGGTATTTGTGGAGCCTCAATGTCATGGAGAAATTACACAGAAGGAGTTATGTGTTCCTCTCTTTTGCTCTACCAAACAGGATAAGGAGGAAGTGCTCTTGGCCAAATCACCATAAAAGTGAATAGAAAGTTAAATGCTTTTGGGTGTATATTTGTGTCTGTATACATAAAAAAATATATAAGTACATACATATAGACATATTTACACATTTGTCACTGTTTGCTATTGGTAGATTTTGAATTAAATGTTAAGAAAAAACTTGATTTTATACCATCCTGTATATTGGTAGATTTGTGCTAGGTACTTTTAGGGCTATATTTACTAAGCCGCGAGTTTGCAGTGAGATTGGAAAGTGGGGATGTTGCCCATGGAAACCAATCAGATTCAAGCTTTCAGTTTCATTTTGCACACTGGAGAATGTGAACTCGAATCTGATTGGTTGCCATGGGCAACATCTCCACTTTCCAATCTCACTGCAAACTCACGGCTTAGTAAATATACCCCAATATCGGAGTTCCCTTTACAGCCAAAGGTGTGGGGAGTGGACTCGCCAGTGTGCAGCGATGGCGTAGGTGGTTGCAGATGGCACATGATGAAATAGTTTGTTCTGGGGTCGTGACAACCCAGGAAGGGGATAAGTCAGAGTAAAGGCGAGAAATCAAGCCTTTAAAAGTAAATTGTCTATTACAAAAGGATTCAAAAGGAGAAATAGGAGGGATTTGACCGAATTTGGAGGTATTGGTAGAATAGCCGATTCGGGATGTGGAAGGTAGATGTCAGTAAAGGAAGCAAATTACAAGGTCTCTGAGATTGGAGACACCATTGCGAGACTGACCGCTCATGGGGTGCATCCCGTAAATTGGGGTGCATTCCTCAGGGTTTGTATGAGAGGAATGATATGGCTAGGAAGGTGAGAGAGAGCATAGCAGTCTCTTGATCCGTTCCATATAGATAGATGTGTGAGAGACCACAGGATGGGAGGAGACCGGAACTACTGGGGAGCAGGCCAGTCTGGGCATCCAGGGGAGTTGGGAAATCCAATTTTAATGTAGTGAGTCATATTCTAAGATTGCAGGCTCTTAAATTCCAACCAAGAGAACCAGGTACCAGTGAATTTCGGTGCACAATCCGGAAAAGAATATACCAACTCTTTTAAAGCCTTAAGGAGGGATTTTCTATATGCAGAGAGGGACAGAAGCCAGATCTCAGTGGAGAGGGGAACATCTAAGCCCAGGAATTTTCTTTTGAGAAGTTCACCATGTCGTCTTTTCTTCTAGTATATGTTTGGAACATTTAGTCCTTGTTTAATGTTATATTCTATGATATTTAAAAAAAAAAGAACTTAATACTTTGAAATGAATTTGACATATATTTATGAAGTTGACCTTCATACGTCTTTGCTTAAGACTAGGTTTAGTTCAGTTTGTGTATATATGCATAATTGTTCTATATAAATAGCCTATCTATGGCTTTTGATATGGGTATGTTGTCTTTTGTTTTTTTTTTTTATGTGTAATCATATGTTATTTTATCTAATGGTAAGGTTTTATAAGCTCAAAAAATGCTTAACTATATAGTCCACCCATTGTTGATATATTGTTGCAGTTGATAGCCTTTTGGCTTCTTGTTACTGTCCCCTGCACACCAGAATGACATAAATTATATCCCCTCCCTCTGGAAAGTGACTTTATATCTTTGTTGCTGCTATAGGCTTCTGTCATTGTACTGCTGGCATATAAATGTTTTTGCTCTGTCTGCTTGGCACGGCTTTTTATAGCAGCCACAGTTGCTGTCTATTTGCCTTTTCATCTGCCATTTACTTTCACTGAAAAGGTTGAATGTTCAAGTGGTGGTGTGCAGTGCCTCTTTATCTCTGACAGCAGTGTCTGACCTCGAGCCAAGCACTGGTGCCTTTCATAGCTGTGAAGGCAATATGTATTGCAACTGCTCAGAGAGGACTGCCTTCCAAATATCTGTGTATTTAAGGAAAGGATTTAAATTGCATATATATTCTTTACAAAGGACTTTCTGTTGACGCTCTTATTAGAGATTTTCTTTGGCAAATAAACAAGCACTTATTCTTCTTTCCTTACTCTGCCTCCGGCACTGACATGTTATCTTCATGTTATAGGATACTGGAGGCTTCAGGATGCTAGATTTCTAACTGACTGCACCTTAGGAGACAGCCGATTGACGACATGGAGACCGCCGTCTCAGACATGGAACCTGAGAAAACGTTGGTAAGTTTCTTTTAAAATACCCTGTGTAGTTATTATTTAAGCAATGTTTGCATGCTTGAGAAAAGCATTCCCATTATCCTATTGTGAATCTGCAAGTGGTAAGTATGCATTTACCGTGGAAGAATTTTTATTGGAATATGGTACTCATCTAGTGTACAGTATATAAACTTTTTATTCGCTTTCCTCTGCTCTGTATATTGTGTATGAATGCTCCTTGCTGTGTTCACAAACAGAAACTTGTTTTGTGCCCTAATTGTCTCTTTCAAATAATGCAAGTTTATTAATTTGTGTCTTTTTTTGGACTGTTTAAGATCTTTTTTAGCATGTTGGACCCTATAAGGCATTAATGCGTTTCATTTTTACCCCGTTCACATTACCTCAATTTACCTGTCTTTTTTGATGAAAAAGCCGGCTTCTAAACTCTGAACGCTCCATTTACAAAAAGCTGGCTACAAAGAAGGGGTTTGGTCCT
>JABWIB010000146.1:32155-53785 GCA_016617825.1 Platyplectrum ornatum | reverse complement strand
TTTTTTTACCAAAAAGCAGACTTTTTCTGCTAATCTGAACGGTCCTTTTCAAAGCCCCTCCAATTTCCCTGGCTCTACACCCAGCTTTTTCAAGGCTGGTAATCTGAATGTAGTATTAATGTAACTTTCTGCAAACACTGGAAGGGTTTTTGTATGCAACCTGTAGAAAGATGAGTACCTGGCTGCTTTGTAGTGCCAGATAACATTAATGCTGTCTCCAGTGTCTAGTTAATCTTGTATGTTTCCCTCTTAAACTTTCTCTCCTTATGTTATCAGCACTAATGCAGTTGAACAGAAATACTTGTCTTCTCTAATGTTGCTGAGTGCAAAATGTTTCTGCCTTTCAGCAACCACACATTGATTGTATTTTGCTGGTTTATTATTGGGGCTATGAGGCTGTAAGTGTAAAATAACAATTATGTTTAAAGTATCTTTGTGTCTAGAATCATCAGATGTTGAAAAAATATAACTATATCTGCAATATAGTTTTGTCCAACAAGCAGCATTCCACGGGCATCCACTAGAACAGGGGTAGGGAACCTGCAGCTCTCCAGATGTTGTCAAACTACAAGTCGCAGCATTCTTTGCCAGTTATCAACTATGTCTATGCAGTTAAAGCGTACTGGGGCTCATTGTTCTACATAGAGGGGATGGTATATTGGGGTAAAGCAATCCTCATGCTTTGCATGCCGGGACTGTTGTTCTAGTGAAGGTGCCCAGCAAGTGGTGGGGCAGCTGTGATTGGCACCGAAAAAGTGCCCAGTTGTTCCCCCCCCGGTGCTTCCTTTGCCTGACAGGAGAGGAAGTTCTCTAAGAATACCTCCCATACTATGGAGGAAAATTTTGGGGAGCAGATGGGCACCTCTCCGGTGCCTGCCAGCTGGTGAGAGGTAGGGAATGGGGGGGGGATATGTTTGTTTTGTGTTGTAATGTAATGCAAATTTATACCACGTTCAGATTAACAGCCGTTAAAAAGCTGGGTTTAGAGCCAGGGTGTAGAGCCGGGGAAATTGGAGGGGCTTTGAAATATGGACTGTGCAGATTAGCAAAAAAAACTGTCTTTTTTTTTTTTTTTGTAAAGAATAAAGCAGTGTCGGCACTGTTCACATTGAACCCTGCTTTTTGCTACCAGTACACATCATTACTCAGAAAATGTGCTGTGGGGGGAGGAGGGAGAGACAGGCAGTGTTGTGCTGGAAACAGCTGACTGTGTGAGCCAATTGGCACTGCACAAACACAATGGGAGAGGAAAGCCAGCTATGTGGCGTTCACACTGACTGAAAAAGCTGTATAGGAGGGCCAAACCCTCAGACTAAGTTTAGAAACTGTTTTTTTCATCAAAAAAGACATTTAATTTGAGGTAATGGGAACGGGGTATTACATTTACTTTATTCTACTTATTTCTTTAAACTTAACAGAACTTCTTGTCACTTAAACTGGTAACAGCTAGAGCTATTATTAGACAGATTATCCATTGATCAGGTCTTTGGACCAATAATTGCTGTAGTGTGTAGGGCTGATGGATATTTATCGTCCCAGGAAAGTTTGAGTTGTATATACTAATCATTCAGAACTCCTGTCTAGTATTGGCCCCAAGGGCATTATATTGTGTATTGTGTGGCGCTTTCACAGTTGGTCCCCTCACCTCCTGGACATTGTTTCCCCATCTCTGCAACTTTATTATTCTGCTTTTATTAGTTATTAAAGTAATCCTAGCTGATTCTCTATTTTCATGAATCTCAGAAATGCGGATCTTTCATTACTTTTACAGAGTTGGTGAGATGGGGAATCTCTGGCCAGGAGGTGGAGTGTCTCTGGCTGTAAACACAACTACTGACCATGTAAATGTCAGATGAAATGTAAGCTGATGACATTGGGGTCAATCTTTGCTAGCATGCCAGCCTGCCTGCCAATAAGCTGCCGGTAGATGAGACCGCTTCCTGCTGTGACGATAAAATGTCTTTCTGTGCAGTGCAAGCTTTTAGTGAAAAGGTCATGTCTCATTGCATTATATTACCTTAAATACATGGTTCATAGGAGAAGATATTTTGTGCATCAATTTTATTTGCTTTGTTATTACATTATATAATGCTTAAGTGAAATTTGTTTTCAATGCTTTCTTAATAAAATAACCGCATATTATTCTGTGTGTATCAATTTTGAATCTTGTACTACTGAAAACATGCCTTGCTGAAGGGCCACAACAGAGTATCATGCTTAAGTTTTCTTTACCGTCGGTCAGGTATTGCAAAGTTCATGACAAGAAAACTGGGTCAGTAAGTTGGCAGGAGTCTGTGACAAGCTACAGCATTGATGTCTTTAGCCAGTGATCTGGACTATCAATTATAAATATATAATGCTAGGATGTATTACAGATGGGCAGCTTCTTATCAAATGATGCCACTGTTGTATAAATAGAAAAGGGCAGAACTGCCTTGTTGTGAGTACACAGTATTCTGTACTGGGAAACATTCTGCTGTGCTAGAGTGGAACAGCACTAGAAAAAGGTACGTCCTGACCACAAAAGTGACTGTGGAACTGTGCATTGTTATGGAATATTTATAATAGCCTAAAAGATAGAAGTCAAGCAATTGTGTATTATAATTTGAGCATAATTGCTGGCGTTGCTTTGATCTAATTCAGGGGTCAAATTGTTTAAGATAGTTTGACATGATTGAGCTATGCTTTACTAAGTGCCTCTTGTTGCATGCCCTATCAATAACAAGGCTAATGTAGTCTAAAGTCACACTTTTATGTTTCTCTGCATATGATGTTATATTAAGTGGCAAGTAAGATAAGAATACATAAAAATAAGAAACATGCATTATTGGTATTGCAATATGCATAAATATTCTACTATGCTCCTTTCTGTTTTGTTGTATTTTGGATTTTTTTTTTTTACTTAACAGGATAAACTTTTTAATAGTGATAAACATGATTATCCCTTAATAGAACTAGAAAATATAGAATGTAATTCCATTAATATTGTTTAGCCAAAATAATCTGAGTTACCTATGCATATGAACTAAGTTACTAATTTCATCATTTATTTTTATGCTCTGTTTTCTTGTACAAACCCAGATAAAAATAGTAACTTCCTGTTATCTGTTGCCTTTCCTAATGCTACCGCGCTGCTGAATCTCCAGCAGATAATGACAAGGCAATTTACTCTCAGCTAGGCTGTCAACAATGTTTATTCCGTTTCAGAGGTGGATCCTCCATGTTAGAAGTCGGGTTCCTTTCCTCTGTCTATAGTTATCAGGGGTCTGGTAAGATGCATTTTTAGATATTTCAGTGCACTGGCCAAAAAAATCCTCAAATGTGCATAATGGGACAAAACATTCTAATATTTGAGTATTCCTGTTACGATGAGTTGAAGTTAAATGTTTAATTTCCAAGTGGATATGTTGTTGTTTTAAATCAAACCCAACTTTTCTTATCAGTCTATTACTTCAATAGTAGGGTAGTATTTAAATACCTTGTTTGTGCTAAATTGTAAATAAAACCCCCCAAAAAAAGCTACCACTGTGGCAGGACTTTACTGGCTGATAACTCACCTGCTGGGACAGACACTGGGCTTCCAGTTAAGAACTTCTTCCATATCTGTTTAATGACATTGATTCTGGTACATGTATTAACATGAAAAAATGTAAAAACAGTGCAGTGTTTGTTGGGGGCTTTGTTCCATTGCATGGCGAATGGCGAGAAAACATGAAACATTATTATTACATGCATGCAAAAGAAATATCGTTTGGTACACTGTTATACCTGGAATATACCTAAGGATCACCAATTGACTATTATCTGGCTCTTTTGGGAGATGGAGGTGAACATCCCAACAGGGATGTCTATTGGAGAATTGTTGGATATGGTGCTTTGTAACATCTATCCATACACATTATCAATTAGCCACTCTCTATATTTTTTTAACTTTTCAGTATTTTACCAAGATCTTGATAAGTTAATTCCTCAAATCTCTATAAGAACAAGGAAGATACTTTTTTTTGCATCAATAAGTTTTTTATTAAGAATTTTTCAAACAAACAAATGGGGTAGAGAAATGAAAAAGGGGTGGGTCAGTTGGGTACAAGATAATACAATATATACATTGTAGCGGAGCAACCCACTCAAAGCTCCCCGGGCAGGGGGGGAACAAGGGATAGGAAGATACTTTTAATGGAATCCACAGAGAAGGTGAACTATCTATTTGTTGTCTGATATGAGCTATACCCNTATCACACCAAGGCAAGGATCTCGGTTGTGTGTCTGCGTGAAGGGTTCAGTCCAAGCCACATTGAATGCAGTAGATATGCCGCATTGTAAAAGGTGATCCTGGGTTAATTAATAGGGTTTATAAGAAAGGCTGATCAGAACTACTCGCTGCCTCTGCAGACGTGTGTCCAGTTTGAAAGGCAACAACCAGGGACAAACCAGCACTACCTGTTGCAGTGCCAGTGATTTACCTTTACAGTGTCTGAGCATCTTGTTAAAATTTAGCTGTTGTTAAATATAAATTATAATGACATACTGCATGACAAGCTGCTAGAAATCTAAAGAGTTTGTGACGGAAAGGATAAGGAACGTGAATGTGTGGATGATGGCCCCCTTCTTCTCCAAGATAGAGGGGTGGTAGTGATGAGGGAACTGATAGCCAGTATGTTCTCCTTACAACAGGGCAGTTGAAAATGATCAAAGCCACATACCATAATCGATGAATTGGACAAATAGGCATCTAGTGTGTGTGGCCAGCTTTACATATAAGGAATTTAGCTGGTTGAGGTGGTTTTTATTTCCGTATGCTTCTGTTCTTAATATATTTTGCGGGTGATGTACATTATTTGCTTCTCTTTTTGCATAATGTCCCTGCATGACATTAATTGCACAGTTTGACTAATCCTGTTTTTTTTATAGCGCACCATAAAACCTATTTACTTAAATAGCTACTTATCTATAGATATAAACGTAATATAATTGTAATAGCCCTTTGAAAGATTAGATATCTTTAATGGCTTATGCAAATTTTAAGAGATATCTTAAACTTGTGTGGGTCATAATTTTTTTTCTTTTACAGTCTTTAAAGCATCAATATTTCGCCTTATCTGTATGAATGTTGGAGAGGTTTTTTTTTTTTTTAAAAAAAATACATAATTTTCTCTTATTGGGGAGAACCTGTTTTCAAGCTTTCTATCTTTTCCATAGAGTTTTCCTATAATTAGAATTGTACTGATGGCAACCAAACTAGTCCATAAAGCAACCCTACTACAATGTATACATTTGAGGGAAAGAAAAAGGCGTTAATGAAGTGAGAAAGGTCTATGAGATTACATTGCACAGCTGGAACCATACAACCATCCAACCTAAAGCCTCAAGTTTGAGGGAAAAAGATCCTGAAAAATCTGTAGTGAACAGCATCAATGGGAATGCCTGGGAGGGACCTGGCAGGATTATACGATCTGTAGGTGAAGGCCTCTGTCAACTCGGATATGTTTTGAATTCTGAGGCTGGTACATTGGTTTCTGTGGCTCTTTAGGATGGTTAGGATGTCATTTCTGATTTGTGCAAGATCTTGCTCAGTAAACTGTAGGTCTTAATCAATCATTATTGCATCATTGGACCCAGGGCCGCCGTTACGATTGGCCGGGCCCGGGACACACAAAGTGCCAGGCGGCCGGGCCCCCCCACATAGCAGCAGGACGTCGTGACGTCATGACGTCACGACGTCACTGCGGGAGGCTGCCGGGCCTTTTTAAAGGCATATAGACGCCAATAATGGCGTCTATGTGATTTACTGCAGGCTGCCGGCAGTGGCCGGCGCCCAGTGCAGGGCGCCGTGCCACTGCTGGGAGGTGGAGGGACGGCTGTCCCCCCCCTGATGGCGGCCCTGATTGGACCATACAGGGGGAGGAAGAAGATCTGCAAGTCTCCAAGGAAAAGAAGGAAATAGTAGCACTGCAGTCGCTCCTGTGGATGCATGTATGTGTCCAGTAAAGGTGCCTGCTGGTGGAGCAAATGATTGGTGGGTCTGTGCGGCTTGCAAGGCCCCCTAAATGTAGTTTCCGTTTATTTCAATTATTTGCCTTGACACATAAATCACCACAAGTACCTGCAAATGTTAATAATGATTTAGCTTTTATTATATATATAATTGTATCTGTAGTTTGCATATAATTTTTAAATTGCCTAAGTGTTCCCAGGCAACTAAAGTAATATAGTAATATCTTCTATCACAAATTGAGTGTCAAACGGTCCAGTTAGGAACTCGGATGAAATTGTGTAATAGCAAACTGCTGTTGACGCTTTTCAAGGTCCATTGCATTTCAATTTTAATGGTAAAGGGTTTTTTTTTTTACTTGTTCTATTGAACTTTACATTATTCTGATTGTTAGGTCTCTTTGTCATGTGTGAGTTTGTTTTTCTATTTGATCTGCATATACAGATCTTGCATACATTTTACTTGCTGCTTGTAATTTTTTTGTGTTGTCTGCCTGCAATTACCAGAATAGGAATAATGATCCCTCACTATCACGTCAGGGCTTTTTAAAATGTACAATATTAAATCCCAGAACATTTGCAGCATCATATTACTCACCCTAGCATTAACAGACAGTGATTATGTTTAAACTGCAAATACAACACAATGGGTGTAACTATACTAGTCATAACAAGTCACCCTGCCCCTTTTACATCCAGGTATTGGAAGCTGCTCCCTTATTCTAATTCATTGCCATTCCACAATTAATATTCTTTAAGTCCGTTTTGGAAAGTTCATTGTAAAGGTTCCAGTATATCTGCTAGACCCCATAACAATAATATCTAGTAACAAAGTATATGGTCTGCATTGAACCCACTGCCTAAGGCCTTTACAGTGGAACACCTTTACTTCTAAATAAATAAAATATTAGAAAATTTATGTTTTGAACCTTTGTGTGTGTAATCAAAGACTCGTATGAGCCATCAGCATTTGGTTCTTCAGTCAGTGTAAATTGGTTTTACCAGACATCAGTGACACAAACCAGAAAGGACCAGCAGCTTCAAAACGCTTCTTTGGATTCCACCCAGAATTTCGATGCAATAGAAAACGAATAATAGTAAATGGATGAGGAAAATATTTATGTATTACTGCCATTTAAGTATTCAGGAACCATTTGGTATTATACAGGTTTTGCACAAAGGTTTAATTCATGATTTTAATGTATTTTTTTTTCTCCTCTTTTTGTAATATTTTGATGAATTGTAATAAATATTCTTTTTTTTTCAAAAACATTTTATTGTAGTAAATAATCTTAACCAATATTAGTTTTATGTGTAATTTGCATGATGGGGAAATAGCAACCATACACAACAGAGACACTGACCCCACCTATAATAAAAACCATTTTTTGGAACTTTTCTTTTATAGAAGTTTGTAGACTTTGAGCATCCTCAGAACTTTTTCTTGCACTACTAATGGTTTCGTTCTTGTTTGGGGGGGCGGTGTATGAAAAAAAATAATTAAGGGTTTTCGGTAATAAAATAAATAATACCATGGTTTTTTTTTTTTTTTACCATGGTTTGTTTTTTTTTAAAGTCAATGTGAACAGGGCCACTTACAAATCCCAGGTATCTTTTACCCGGTAAAAAAGAAGGGTTATTCCCAGGTCGTCCGCAGTGTGAATGGGTGACCCGGGTTTTTTTTGTGTTAAAAATTGGGAAGGGGGGAGAGAGGGAAGGAGTTAAAAAAAAAAAAATTAACACCCTTGTCGCTGGCTTCAGTGTGATACATATATGATGCATTGGTTGTTCTAATGTATCTTCATGTTGTTTTTCACCTTGCAAAACAGCTGTCAACCAAGAATCATTACATTTTCCATTTCCGAGTAGTTTCCTGTTGTGCGTTTCCTTTTGCTACAGATTTTTTTTTTTATCCTGAGGGAAGATTGTAATTTTGGCAAATTAGATGACAGAGCATTTTGTTGCAGCCCTTTGTATTTTAACTCGCACACTGCTGTGAACGGCTGTAATTTAATAACACTCTTAAATGATGTGCTTTGCATTTGGCGTTAGTCTAATGTTGTGGTTATCTGTGAAATGCAGATAAAATCATAAAATCTTAAAAAATTTTCCAATTTTGAATGAATGTAGCAAGTCTGCTATAATTGAATCTTGGTGTGACCTTGCTTGTTATTGACACTTATGTTCTGAGATGCACAAGATTGGGATTTCTTGATTGGCAATATAATAGAAAATATGCAGGAAAGTTATACCTGGCCCCAGCCACGATGATTTTCAGGGGAGGCAATTTTCATTATTTCATTTCATTTTATTATCTTATCTTCTGAGTCAGTGGGTGAGGAAACACTTCCAAATAACAGTTGATCACTAACTGTGTGCAATAAGCTAAAGCATAGTGTTCTCCCTGCATGCAAAGAATAATTATATAAGTAGCATAACATATTTATTAGCATTTATTTTAATTTACATATACTTAAATGGACATTTATTTGTAACTGATAGCTAAAAAGGTGCACCTACATAAGCCGTGGAACGTTTTATATTTACTTTCAGAAATCATGATCTCAGGCCAACATTTTCATAAAACCATATAGAGCTTAACTTCTGTCCTGTGGCCTTCTCTATAATGGTTAGAATGGTAATGATACTGCTGCTGTAATAACATGCAGTGCATGTCTGTAAATGTTGTCTTCTGACACAGCTATTTAGTACAAGGATTGTGCCCTATTAGAAATTGTCTTCTATATCCTGCCTTGATGCCTAAAAAGAGGTCATTGTCATCGAGGGCAGGAAATGATCAGTTCATATTCTGTTCAGTCAATAGTAAAAGTACTTATATACTTTTACATGTATGTTTATTGATACCTTGTTTTTGTATTGGCAGCACTAGACACAGATCAGGGGAGTTATATGCCAGATACCCCTCTCTGGTGGTACATGATACACTGCTTTGCAGCACCTTAATAGGTTTAGCAAAATCTCTTTAATATCCATTTGCAGAAGTTGGCAACTGTGCAATAATATCTTTTAAATAGATCACTTTTTTTTTTTTGTTTTTGCACTGTGTACCCAGTTTAAGCATGAGAAGTGAGAAAACCCATTTCTAATAAAACGGCAGCTGGGAGTGACCCTTCTCCAACTGTGTATATACCTGTGATACCTGTCATACCAGGAGTTTGCACACAAAAGACGTACAGAGATATAAAGGCTGGATCCAAACACACAAGGTGTAGAAAACAATTTCACTTGTATTTTGCATGTACGACAGCAGCTAGTCAATGTAGTGTCACAGCACACACAGGGACATCGGTTGCTGTTGCCTGCACTAGTTTATTTAATCTCTCTCTCTCTCTCCTGGGCAGGTCTTCTGTGTTTAGCTGTGCTTTCCTGTCAGACTTCTATATGAATCATAACTTTATGGTTAGAGGAAACAACACCTTAAAGTACTATGTTCACATGGAGCACAGG
Organism: Platyplectrum ornatum; assembly: GCA_016617825.1. Classification (NCBI taxonomy): domain Eukaryota; kingdom Metazoa; phylum Chordata; class Amphibia; order Anura; family Limnodynastidae; genus Platyplectrum; species Platyplectrum ornatum. Next base: position 44,326 of record JABWIB010000146.1, on the reverse strand, counting down.
CACTAGGAAGTGTAAAATACCACTTACCTAATAGATCCAATGACATAATCTCTAAATGTTTTTCTTTACTATTTTAAGTAACAGTCTTCTGAAAAATGTCGGTGTCTCTATTACACTTTCTATAGGTTTTAATTGTTCGTCTGGACATTTTTTTTTTTTATCTGTCTGCAGAGCTGTTTAATGCTGACTATGTGTAATGGTTAACTGTCAGATCAGATGTTTATTGAACGGTTATCCATTCCAGACTCCTATGAATCATTTGAAGGTTCTTCCTGTGACTTCCTGGCTTATAAGAAAGGCAGACCTGATGAATTTAGGTGTCACACATTTCAGGTGCTAGAAATAATTTAGGATCCGCTTCGGATTGGTTTGTTTGGGTGTATGATGATCTCCTGTAAGTATGATTTGTGGAGGGCTTTTTCCTGTTGTTGACTATGTTTGTAATCTATTCTATATAGTGCACAAAGCTTTCAACAGTAAAGTATTTAGAAGAGATCTGTGAATTTGAGAAAGGATTGGATGATTTAATCATGGCCAAGTAGGATTACATTTATCCTTCCTCAGTCAAAACCAGATATATTGTAGTGCAATAGTTACATAATGTATGCATATAACATATGATTTGTCAATACACAGATTTTTCAGAAAATAGTGTTTTTAGTGGTGTGTTATTATGGTAGTGTTTTGCATTATCTGTTAATGGCTGTTCATAATATATAGTGTGCATACACCCAGAATGAGGTATTGGACATGTAAGCGGGTATATGTAATGCATGGCAGAAATATTTGAAATAACATCATCACACCAACTATTTAAAATACTTCCACACTACCTATCAAAATAATAGCTTTCAGCTGCTTCTGGCTGTCCATAATACATCTTCTACTTCATAATATGGCTGGTGGAATGTAATAACTGTCCTGGTATCCAGACAAGTTCAATGAAACTGGTTTTGGTAGCTTCCCGTTTTGTTCCGTACAGAAGGGGAAGGAGAACTGCCTTAAACATTAGTTGGTGTGTACTATACACTTCATATAAGTAATACATTTGTGGAGTGGTTTCTGCTCTGAAAGGGTTGCTTAGATAACGTTGGCTATATGATGAAAACATTTGTATTGTCTATCATGGTTTCCTATACATTCAATAATGCTTCTTTAGGCTTTATAGTCATATTGAAGATCTATGCATTCTATTAGTAAAAATGCAGTTTTCACACTTTTTGGAAAAACCTTACCGTAAAGTCGGCTCATTGGTCATTGCATTGGTACTTGCAGTGCCTGAAATATTAATTAATGTAAAGGCAGTTTAATGTACATATTTAGCTTTTTGTGAGCAGATAATAACACTATATACTCTTTTTCTTTTCTTTTTCTTACAACCACCAACTCTTGTTGACCCTTGTCGTTGGATTGCGTCTTGATTCCTCTCCATCAACAGCATCATTGTGAGATTAAAGATCTTCAAGGACAACCACGTAAGTGACTGCAAATGTGTTTTCGCTGTCTTATAAAAGAATATTCCCAGGGGAAAATCGCTCTGCTTATCTGTACCGATATCTACTAGAGCAATATCGTTCTAGTGGATGCCCCTCTGTCTGGTCCATACTAACACTGAAATGAAATTATTCTTCTTCTGTGGGGGCAGGACCAACAAATTGTGGAGAGGGCTACCTAAATCTGAACTGCAGCACCAATACAGGCTATGGTACGTCAGGAGCAATCTGTGGGGAAGGTCAGGGCTCAAGCACAGGTTTTGGATTGTGAATCACAATATATCACTCTACAGTGCCATAATCATTAGAAGTCTTTTCTCCATTAAAGCTGTATGTTATGTGTGTTGTGATAATTGTGTATGACATGCTATAGATTTTCTTTTAACCAATTTTATAGGTTTTCTCTTAACTTCAGAACAGCGTTCATATCCTTGCGTATTCTTAGGGCTGAATTTAGGTGCCAGTTGGAATCCCTCTATGGCCACTAATGGTTCTTAAGACTTCACAATACAATTTTTTTGCAGATTGGGAAACAACCAACATTGGATATATATTAAAGTTTAAGCAAGTGCCTTATCTAAAGTAACAAGTTGAACTTGTATGTGATTATTCTATTCCGAGACAAAGGATCAAGGTGTTTATCTACCCTCTACAATTTACCTATGTAGACATACAAAGCAGTTGGAATACTCATTATGAACAAGCATTAATGATTGTAAACAAACTCAGATTTCACAAATGGTACCGGATCTAGCTCTCCATGAGGAGGATCCAGTTCTCTGTTCCATTGACTCAATTGCCATGGGACATACAAGAATGCCAGGGTAGACATCTGATAAAATGAATTACTGAAATTCAGAACACCATACTTGTAAATTGTATACCCTTGTAAATACTCATTTATTTGGTACAATGTTTATATTGTTTAAGAACAAGATCTTTATTTGCTCATAGCTAAAGGGTGTTTGTAGTTATTACTTTGCTGGACTGCATTGAGAAGTGTGTGAAATATTGGCTCTCCATGCCCACACAGCTTTGTTTTCTGGGTAGAGCTTGTAATGGGTGCCTGGATCAGGCTCGGTTCACATCAGACCCACATCATTCTTCCATTTACTGCTTCGCCTGTTTGGTCATTTTCTCTGCATGCGTTGCACAAGGAAGGTTGGCTCATTTCTTCCCACATGGTAATCAGCAGCTTTTGCTATCCTAACAAAGGCTCATCAAATAACACACAGTTTCAGATAGAAATAGAACATCTGTTTTATTCAAAGCGAGCACTGCGGCTGCTCCATACGTCTGACATTTCCTTTCTCAGGCTTGCTTGAATTCCTAAACTCTTGACTGATATGAGCACTCCAGTTCATTCCCGCATTGTGATCTTTATAGCGTATTGGTGTCTTACTAGAGCCATATTTCACACTCCTAGTGTCATTTTCCTTCTGACCATCTTTGTGGACTCATTTTGCCTTGTCTTTTGTTCAGTTGTGCCACTGCTCCAAATATTTCTCACTCGGTCACGGCGAGACGCTTCTTAAAACTGTTATCATTCAAAGCACATGCTGGCAGATTAATCTGAATTTGCATATTTCAGTTTCCATTACTTATTATTATGGAAAATATTGGCAACAGGTCTCTTCAGTTCCTGAAATGTGAAACTAGCTTTGCTGCTGCTGCTCAGAAGTGACTATATGAGCTACAGGAGGATAGGTAAGACGTGTCCTACATTGTCAGGAACTTTGACATCTTACTATGCGTGTGGATAAATAGTAATATATTGTAAATGGTACTCCATGCACATCATTTCATTTTTATCTGATATTTTATCCCAGAATTATATCATTTTTGTATAGTTTTATTATAGTGAGGTTTAATTCTTTATTTAGCAGTTATTTAACTTTTTGATCTGGTCTTCCATGAAACTCACATATTGAATGAATAAATAAAATGTTGTTTCTCCTCATTGGAGTATGGTGACCACTAATGACTGCATTTTTATAGGCTGTTAGAATAGAGTGTTCTGAAGTATGTTGCTGAAGCTTTTAAAAGGGGATCACTTAATAATTCATGTCCTTAAGGGACATGAACAAAAAAGAAAAAAAATTATATATGTAGTTCTTCATGTAGAAAGGTATTGTAAGTGGCTCACTAATTTTTAAATATAAAATAGTATAGTTAGTTAATGGTATGAGTGCTGGAGATCCTTTTATATATTTGTGTGTGTATATATATGTTCTGGTTTTAGATAGAATAATAGTTTCATAGTTCATGTATACTACTTTTTATTATAAACAAGGCCTTTTAGTCACACTTTTTGTTATGTGTTAATTGTTTAACCAGGACTGACACAGCACAAACCACTCTTGAATTTAAGTAAAACATTAATGAATACATAATATTGTGAGCCTGAACCTTAAACTGTAACCAGATATGTTACAAAATAATACATCTCATCTTTTTACCCATGTGACGCATATCTACATATATTCGTCATGTAGCAGACAGATGATTGCCATACATTCGAGCATAGACATGTAAGGTTTATCAGGCCTCATTGTTTACCACTGGAGCCAAATGATTTCCTGCTGTAATTATGTTTTGTGTACTGCATGCAGTAGCTTTAAGCCGTTTTAATAGTAAACAGAAGGATTTGCTAATGACTGCAAAGAAGAGCACTTAAATGATGATAAATGAAGTCTATCACAAAGTAGCTTGCCTTGTACATAATGTAGTCAGTGACTGAGTATCCATATGTAATTTAAATCACTTTCCTTTGGCTAACTTTCCCTAAATAGGTTGTATCCCCTGTATACAAAAAAACAAAGAAAACAAAAACTTCTCGATACTACAAGACTTGAGTGTAACATCTAAGCCTTAAAAACTGCTATACATAGGCCAAAAGACAGAGCTGTGACTGTAGTTTGCAGTAGTGTGCCTGTGATCATATTGCTTATGTAAAGCACACACATCATACAATGATCAGTATAGCTGTTCATTTCTATGACAGCATATAATATGCATTTTCCGTATGTATGTATGTATTCCTGTGGCAGGAGGTATGAATGACAGGCAGATAGCTGGGGATTACCGGTTCACATTTGTTAGTTAGATTGCATAAAAGTAAGTTAATTTTGGTACCTAAGTTAGTGGAGATTGTAATTCTGAGGCGAATGCAGCAAGCATTTTTTTGTTTATTAATTCTTATGGCCGTTACTATATTTGCTATTTATATGTTTGTTAGTGTATGTATATCACTAGGTTGCAATACCCCCAACTTTGGCCTTATCTCTGGACAAGAAGTGAGGGGTACCATGCAGTAAGTCTTGGCCAGACTCAAGTGTGGTAATGGTTTAGGGTGACTGTCTATGGGATCATCCCTACTCTAATTCAATAAACATCTTTATTGAAAAAATGAAAAGCTGCTATGTATCTTGCAGTATTGGTTTTACAATTCCAATTTTAACCTTAATGACTGAAACCATTGAGAGACCTCCTAGGATTTAAGAAACAAAGGCATAGTAATATGGAAGTAAAGGGTCATTTCCTTGCAATGTAGATATTTGGAGCCATCTACTGTCTGTATGTGAAATTGCATTTAGCTAAACAGATTTGCACTTTACATAGTCTGTTCTTTAAGGAATATTCACTAATTTGCAAATTGTATGTGTGGTCGGTATTGCTTCAATGTTACAGTAACACATTCCTCTAAGTATTTGAGTTTTGTAAAGAATTTCCCATAATACAAGTGCCTTCAGTTTATAGGGCCAATATACTGTGCCTATCCCTAGTAGGACTTTGTGCTGGAGCAAACCATCCCCTATTTGCACAGTCATAGACTTTAGTCAGAGCCCCTCACAGCAATCTGGATACTACTTATCAAAGGTATGATGTGTTTTGTCTAAAGAGTTTGTCTTTATTTTTAATCCAATCAAGAATTAAGCACACAAAATGTGTTAATATATGTATTTGACCTTTTAAACCTGATGTAATCTTTATAGCTCCACTTATATCCTGTAATCTCTTATCTGTTTGCAATGGCTCAGCTTCTGAATCGAATCAGGAAAGTAAAAGTTTCACTTCAGATTACAAGCCGCAAAAACCCATCTTCTTTTGAAGCCTGATTTTTGCCGGCCAAACTTCTTTCAGCATTTGTGAGATCCGTTCAGATGTTTCCACAGACCCGCAATTTTTCAATTTTTACGTCTCTCCCTACCCATTCAAAACAAATGCAGTTCTGCTCAATTAAACTACATGCTACCTGGGAATAACCCTGCTTTTTGCCCCGGTCTAGAAAAAAAAATCCCATTGGGCTATTGCCATGTCACTTCAGAACCAGTTCTCACTGCTACAGGGACCCTGGTATTTTCTGCAAAACTTAGAGGGTGCTAGCATAACCATTAACTGAATTATTTAACCAGTCACTAGTAACAGAAGAGATTCCAGAAGGCTGGAAAATGGCAAATGTAGTCCCTCTGCATAAAAGTGGAAGAAAGGAGGATGCTGCCAACTATCGACCAGTAAGTCTAACATCAGTAATAGGGGAATTAATGGAAACTTTGCTGAAAGAACAAAATGTAAGATATTTAAAATCCAATAACTTCGGAAACCCAACGCAGCATAGTTTCACAAAGGAAAGATAGCGTCAAACAATTCTTATTGAATTTTTTAGACTGTGTCACAAAAGTAGTAGATCAAGGGGAGTTGTAGACATAGCTTATCTAGATTTTATTAAGGCTTTTGACACCATGCCTCATTGCAGACTGTTAAACTGGAAAGTCTGGGATTGGAATTGAATATAGTTGATAGTTGAAGCTTGGTTACATAATAAACATCAAAGAGTTGTAGTAAATGGAATCACTTCAGGGGATGGTAGGGCTATCAGTGGTGTTCCCCAGGGATTTGCACTTGGATAGGTGCTATTTTATATATTTATTGGTGACTTTACACATGGTATCTAGGATAAAGTATGTGTTGCAGATGACTCAAAGATATGTAACAGAATAGACAAACCAGGAGAGGTAAAAACAATGATGAATATTGGTAGAGGTTAATGGTCAGGAGTGTGGCAACTGCAATTTATTGCCAAAAAAATACAAAATTATGCACTTAGGACGCAAAAACCCTAATGCTCAATATGCCATTAATGACATTATAGTAAACACAACTGAGGAGTAAAGGGATTTAGGAGTCACCATTTCATGTGACTTAAATATAAAAGCTATGAGAAAGGCGAGTCAGATTCTTGGTTGCATAGGGAGAGGAATTTAGTAGCAGAGAAGAGAAGTAGTAATGCTACTCTCGCCTAGAATACTAGTTCTGGAGGCTGTGGGGGAAATTCACAAAACTCGAGTTTGGGCAACCCGCGGCTGCGAGTTTATCGCAGCTGCGAGGTTACAAGTACGCAGGCGTGAGGTCACCGCGTCTGCATGTTGTTGAATGTAGATGCCGTGAACTCGCGCCTGCGTACTTCACAAAACTCGAGTTTGGGCAACCCGCGGCTGCGAGTTTATCGCAGCTGCGAGGTTACAAGTACGCAGGCGTGAGGTCACCGCGTCTGCATGTTGTTGAATGTAGATGCCGTGAACTCGCGCCTGCGTACTTCACAAAACTCGAGTTTGGGCAACCCGCGGCTGCGAGTTTATCGCAGCTGCGAGGTTACAAGTACGCAGGCGTGAGGTCACCGCGTCTGCATGTTGTTGAATGTAGATGCCGTGAACTCGCGCCTGCGTACTTCACAAAACTCGAGTTTGGGCAACCCGCGGCTGCGAGTTTATCGCAGCCGCGGGTTGCCCAAACTCGAGTTTTGTGAATTTCCCCCCATATCTCCAGAAGGACATAAATACATCAGAGAGAGTTCAAAGAAGAGCCACCAAAATGGTGCATGGAATGACCTACAAAAACTATACGGAAACACTAGAGCAACTAAATATGTACAGCTTGGAGCAGAGAAGGGAGAGGGGTGATATGATTTCACATATATCAAGTGATGTCTACAGGTGGAGGAGGGGGCATTTTTCAAAGAAAGAGTTGTAGTAGAACCCGAGGGCATGCGTATAGACTGGAGGGTGGTAGGTTTAGAGGAAATTTGCAAAATAATTATTTTACTGAAAGGGTAGTGGTGGAGTCTAATACTACATAACCGTTTAAGCTTGTTCGTGATAAATATGAGGGTGTTCTGAGTCTCAAATAAAATAGAGAATAAAATAATGTTAGTATTAGTAGTTTTAATTATACAAATGGGCAGACTGGATGGGCCACTTGGCATATAAATTTCAGTTTTCAAAAATCTTCAGAATAATTATCAAAGTCCATAAAACATCAAAAAGAACAGCTGATGGCCTGGAACCAGACACTCGCATATTGTATAATCGGTCACTGCCTGAATTATACACACTTAGTGGTCTATGGTCGCAGTCCAACCTTTAAACTATAGCACAGCTGTATGATAATGCTATCCTCATATAGCATTATCTATTGCAAGATAAGTTTAATTTTCCCAGCTCCATTTTATTTTTTAACATATCTGCAGCTTAGATACGCTTTGGTATCACAATTCTGCAATGTTGATTCTCGCTCACTGCAGAACGAAGAAACTCTTATAACATCTACCCACCATCACTCATTTCTCATCTCTGTCTCCCTTAATGAACAAACCAACCCTGCTGCTGCTTTAGTCAAATTACGCAGCAACTTGGAAATTTACTTTGGTCCTCTCTCTGATGTTTGGTCTCATATGATTTGATGCACAAGAGATGCTACAGCGTGTCTACGATTTTAGCAGATCCACCTCTTTATTTTACACTGAATATAGTATACTCTGCGTTTCAAACACCTGGGTATGAACTCCAATGCCGTTTGTCCCAAATGTCAGGATCTAGATGCTGATTTTTACCATCTCCTATGGGATTGCCCATTAATAAATCAGTTCTGAGTGAAGCTATGGGTGTGCGTTGGCAGTACTGTAGAGGTGCTACCTCCCCTCGATCCTGTCATTGTCCTCTTTGGCAGCACTTTAAAAGACCTCCATGACACCTACCTTGGCCAAAATCCTCATTGCTCACTCCTGGATTGCTCCAAACCCACCTCCTGCATTTGATAGTCTTAGTAAACAACAACACTATCCATCATGAAAAGTTTCTTTATACCCAGAGGAAAACTCTAGCACAGTTCTACAAAATTTGGGGAAGATGGTGCGATTCTCCTCTGTACTCCTCTTCCACTGTAGATAACTGAATGTTACATCTAACTACTCATCCTATCCCTTTCTTATATATACACGCATGTATGCCTAATTGTCATTCTCTCATAGTGACCTGCATATATGTCCTCTCATATTGAATAATGTTGCCCTTTGACGCACTCTGCTACCTCAGTTTTCCATACCATTATTGTAGATTTCTTTTTTTAGGTACATCCCATGAGTTTGATTCCACCCAGGCAGGGAAATTGTGTTGGTGTTATCTAGCTTGAACCATATCTGATCACACCATATAGGTGGTATTGTCCATAGCAAAGCAATTTTGCACTTTAATCTAGTCACATACTAGAGAAATAGTAACATCTTTTCCTGCATTTTCGACATTACACGCTATGCTACGCTATGAAATCTGCACTTTTACTCTCTCATAAATTTTTTTTTAAACCGTGTTTAGCAATTCAATCTGTAAACTATGATGATTTTTTACTGATCCTGTCTTCTTCCTAATGGCAAATACTTTTGTTTATTTTTTTGTGAATTAAATTTTCTGCTTTTCTATTTACTCATTTTTGTTTGTTTACAAGATGTTTGAATGCACTAAAAAAATATCAACATATAAGAACAATCCATTTTCTTTTAGAGCTGATAACAAACAGTGATGATTCTCCAGTTACTCCTGTGTCAAAAATGAGCCAGCGCCAGGCCAAAGACGCTTATATGTCTCCAACAAAAGACTTAGTCCAGGCTACCCTTAGCCCAGGGATCATCCACAGTCATGGTAAGACGTCACATTTACAGTCTTATTCAGTCTACTAATGCTGATGTGATTTTGTAGTAATGTGGTACATAACTATGCCAGAATCTGTAACCGTGTTCCCCCAATAATAAGCCCTACCCTGAAAATAAGCCCTATCCAGAAAATAAGCCCTAGTGAATTCCCCAGGACTGGGGGACATTTTGAGTATAAAAGCAGGACTGAGGGGCATGATGGGGATAAATGCAGGACTGTTTATATAAATCTCTGTCAATGTTAATTAAAATAAGACCTACCCTGAAAATAAGCCCTATGTTGTTTTTTGGACCAAAAAATAATAAGACAGTGCTTATTATCAGGGAAACACGGTAATATGTATTCTATAAAGCATATACTGTAACTAGGTAATACATGCATTATTAAGGCTTGTGATCCTTTGGTGGATTTATATAGCTGGGTATAAATTGAAGCTTTTAATAACGAATGTTGTACTGATTGCATCAGATAGTACTGTCACCGCTGTCAAATTGTGTAAAACAGCATCTGATCTTGTGATTTGTATTTTTGAGAGCTTCTTAATTCTCCGACCTTCAATGGGAAAATGTCAGAGCAACAGATGGCAAAACAGAGGGCAAAAAAATTAAGGTGCTTCCAGTGAATCATGTCATTGTATACAAGAAATCTGCATGCTTATCAGAACTTTAAATATTTAGTAATATCATTAAATATATTGTGTCATGAGACTTTATTCAGTGTGTATGCAGCTTTACTTGTATGAGATCGTCAATCTCGATGTGCACCTTTGTTCATAGATGCAGAGTATTTAAGAATTCACTTAAAAGTATATGTAACACCCATTCTTTCTCCTTTTTTTTTTGTTAAAATTTGGGATTACTTAGACCAATTGATTATATATAAAAGTCATGGATAGTAATTTGCTTGCCATCTCATATGTGAACACAAGGGGGAGACAGTGGATTACTATGTGAAGGTTTTAGTTTGCTGTACTCTACTGCAGCTGTTTTTCCCTTACCTGAAACTGTACTTCTTACATGTTTTATGTGCCTTTGTCCTTTGCTTGTTATGTACATAATGTTTTTATTTTATATTTGTATATATTTTTAGAAACACAATGTATTTTTAAATGATGTTTTCTCCACTAAATTGCTGGCTACAGTAAGCGATGTAATAATCAAGCTCTTCAGAATTGTGTAATAAGAATATTTGTCTTTTCCATATTCCATCATTAACTAAATATGATTTCTCACTGTCTCACTATTTCCTTGTCGCCATTCCACCTGTGAGTAGCAATCTAGGAGCCAGCTTAACAATTTTATATGGCAACTATTTGTTCGTTACTTAATGGGAATTTTTTGGGGGGAAAATGTAAGGTGACTATCAGAGTGGACTGACAGTGGTATTTTTTGAAGACCATTATTCCAGCACTTTTTGTTTATTCATACATATTTAGATTATTATAGATTCAGTTTATTTTAGCGGTTTATGTGTGTGTGTGTATATTCATTGGCAGAGTCTTCCACTCGCCATACTGGTTTGCCAACTTTCCAATGGAGTATGTACTATTAAGTTGTGGGGTGTGGTAGGCAGCTCTCTATTGCGAAAAGAGGATATGCCAAGATAGCATTTACATTACCCATTTAGTAATATTCAGTAAACAATATAAATGTCACTGAAGGTGAACGTTATATTTATTTTGTTATTGGCATGCTTAAGGTGATGTAATATGTTATTTTAACAAATGCTACATTCATTCATATATTGCCTAATGCTAGCACAAGAAATGTATTGTGTCTAATTTGTTAATAGAATTATATGGAAAAATACTTTTATTGTGAATCCAATTGTGTTAATGTAATAGAGGTTCTGAGTTACCCATATTACAATACATATTTCTGTGCTTTAGAGCATGATGTACAGTGCTACAAAAGCACGTTACCTGTTTCCAGCTTGTTCTATTACATTTCTGATCCTGGGGAGTGTTAAATGGTGATTCGTGAAGGGTGACATGTTTTATCAATGTCTTTGTGTTGATTCATTCAATTGTTGTGGAGGGTACATAGCCTGTCGTGACCGTCTCTAATCTCTGCATATTGCATACTACTACAAGGGATCTTTTCATGGATAATGTCCGGAACATACTAAAAAAAAGTCTGACGCAATGTATGTTTTGTAGATAATGCAATGTAACGTGCTTCTGACCATGACAATTCATGCATACACACGGACACAATCTACCAGCATCTGTCCACCCTGATTGTCAGCGTGAGACGTTGTGTATAAAAGCCCTGTGTGTATCCCAGCATAACAGTAAATACAACTTTGTTGACTGTAAACTGTAAATATTGTGTGTACGCTTGTCATACATTCTATGCGGCATTTGTTGTGTCGTTTTTGTGTTCAAGATGAAACAATGAGGTTATTTATTCTCTTTGTTTTTCCTATACACAGTGAATTATGTTTATATGATTGTGAATGAATACAATTACTATCATTTAAGTATGTGGTCTCCACTAACCTTTGTCATGATCTCCTTTGCGGCACTTTGTGTGTGGATATTCATGCCTTGTTTTCTTAAAGCAAATAATAATTTTTTTTGTGAAATGTTGACTGAATTCTAAGATCCAGTACGCTGCAGTGTTATCTCCATTAGCAGATCCCCTATATATATATATATATATATATATATATATATATATATATATATATAT
>JABWIB010000146.1:0-32027 GCA_016617825.1 Platyplectrum ornatum | reverse complement strand
TATATATATATATATATATATATATATATATATATATATATATATATATAACACACACACACACACACACACATCTGTGTGAGCGAATCACTAACCACTCCCCTTTACTTACCACATTGGGACCTAAATTTACTGTGGTATTGTAAATGTGGTGCTGTTGTCCATAGCAACCGCCTGCGTCATTTATTTATCATTTTAGTTTTTATAAATCACCAACACCTCAAATGCCTTGTGTGGATCCAGTTCCCTGTTATGAACAAGTGTGTGTTGGTGTCAGTCACTGCTTCTGCTTATCCATGAAGACGGACAATATTTGTAAATACCTGCACCCATAGATTGCAGGACTGTGTGATCTTACATTACTGTATCAGATTATGTGGTGTTATATGAGAAGGCGCAGTGTGTGACCCTTTAAAATGGGGCTTTGAGTCTCTGGCAGTTAAGTAGTTAAGTAACGGTGTGATGTAAAAACGCTGTTCAGTAGATGTGTTACCTGTCATGTTCTTGAGGTAATTACTTGACGTGTTATGGTTCTTTATTATGGTGTCCATGGAAACTGAGGCGCCCATCGAGCTTGCACTTGTGAGAATGGTACCTGTTGCTTGGTTAGTTGCAGTATTACATGTGTACATGACGTATGGACATAGAGGGGCAGCGCTGTGACCTGTTCCCTGATACATAGCGGGCATGAGACGGGCATGAGAGCTCGCTGGTGTGCTGCTGTGTCATTAGCAAGGAAATGTGATCAGGGAAGAAGTCCACGCATCTCAGGTAGGAGGAGCTGAGGAGGGATCTCTGAGCTGTGTCTCTCTTAGCATGCCCAGGCTGTAGGCTTATTAAAGTCTTCATAGGAATGTGGCTTTCTGGAGCATTCCAGTATTAACCCTGCGACATGAACAGCCTCTCCATTTCTGGGCTCCTGGTTGTAAGCACTGACCACTGAAGGCAAGTATATAGCACAACAGCTTGTTGATTCGTGTGTGTGTGTGTGTCACAGCTGCGGTGATTGCGTTCCTTGCAGGGGAGGCTGTGGGTTGTGTGCTTGCGTGTGGGTTAAATAGCTTACTGGGCACCCTTCTATGGATCAGGCAGTGGCTATATTTAGTTATGTGTTACGGTAATAGAGATACATTGCGTATGGTTAGCTGGTGGAGGAAAAAAAGTTTCAAGATATTTTTTGAAGTAGTTTTAAAATGTCCATTTTCATTGTTTCACTGTCGTCGGCAATGACTAAGTATCCTGTGCCATATGACTACGTGGTATAGTGTGCAAACCAGAAACATGCCAGACCTGGTTTTCCTTAGCACAAGCCCTCTGCTTTTATGTGTGTACTTATGTGTATTCCTTGTTTGCTTAACATGTAACTTATCTTCAATAAGATTTATCTATGTTATACACTTTCATCATATACTGGATAGAATAGTGAAAGTGGTCATTAGCTTTTCATAAGCATTGCCGTTTCCCTCAATTATCCACTGACTTGTGACATTGGTGATGGCAAACTAGCCAACATAATATGCCCAGCTGTCTACTTGTTGTTTTTCTGCTTCTCCCCCACAGTGCGGACCTCTCTGTATTCATCAGATGCTGCCTGGGCTTCTGACACATCCTTAAACCATTTAGCTGTCAGCTATATGATGCACTCTCCGTCTCCTCCAGGCTTATGTTAAAGTTTTGTATAGAAAGGGGGTGGTGGTACATGCAGCAGTTTATCCCTTTATGGAACACGGATTGTGACACACTGATTGTATTTTATAGTCATTATACATTGCTACAGCCTATGCTGTAGTGTATGCTAGTTTTCTCAAGCATTAAGAAAGCAGATTGTTTTAAAATATTTGAATGCTGAAGTAGTTATACCCTAGAGGCTCCGGTATCAGGTGAAGCAGTATGTGTACAGAGGTAAATGAGCAGGCTTACTGGCTCCATTACTGGAGGACGCCTTCTCTAATGGAATTTCAGAAACCCCTGTGTGCAATGTACCTACACGTCAGACTAATATTTAAAAATAATATCTTGTCGGCCCACATATCGTTTAGTGCTTGTTATACAGCCTCCCACGCGTTACTTGCTTTGCAGGACATGGTTGCTAGCTCTAAACTTTTCTGAGATTAGATGCATGCACATTTATTTTTCTCTTGTGTACAGATCAGGTAGGGTAGTCAAATCATGCAAATCTCTTCTGCTGGTAATGGTTACTAGTCAAATAAGTGACATGTAGACAGGTGATGGTTATAATGGGAAAGCTAGATTTTACATTTCAAATTCATGTTTTATTTAGATGCCATAAATCACTTGCTCTTTGCTATAATGTTAAAGTATACAAGAAGTGTGTGTGTGTATATATATATATATATATATATATATATACATATACATACATATACATATATATATATATATATATATATATATATATACCACTTTGAGCAGTGTAATATATGCTTTTATTTTCTGAGCTGTTCTTAATATAGTTTTGATATGCAATTAAATATAAGAGCTTTGCTCAGCACTGTGCTTAGGAATTGGTGGCAGTCCAGCTGATTCCCATAAAAGAATCCAATTCCCTTCATGGCCGACTTTGAAAAAAGGAATCAATAGTTATTCTCTCCCATCCTCCTCCTGCTTTATTTTTATGGTATGACGTTGTATCGATCTAGAATTATGTGGGTGAAGATCTCAGAAACCTCCTAAAGCTGGGTACACACTGCCATGTCACCCGATGCACTATATGAAACAAGCTCCAGTGAGCAGGACTATACATCCTTACAGCCCGACACCATATACCAGCTGATTTGTCTTTCAATTCCCATGACACCACATTTTAACATGCTCACTGACCAAGGAGTCCCTGTTGAATGAAGTGGAAAATAATCACTGGACAGAAGGTTGGGACAGAGAACACACTTCGAAAAACATTGGGCTAGGTTCAGAACTTTAGGCAGTCATGACTTAAGCTGGCCATACACTATGCAATATATTGGTCCAATCGACCAGCTTTAGTCAAGAGTGGGCAAAACCATGTTTGAGGATAGACACTAATTGTTTGAGAATAGACACTAATCACATATTGTTGCACAATGATTGTGTGAAAAACGAGACACATATACTCAGCTTGTAGTATAGAAGGCATTGTACTGTGCTTGTGTTCCATAGCTCATCATTCTAGCCACGGTTCCTATTTGGCCAAGATAAATTGTATGACAGTAAAAGCCCAAAAGGTGAGCTCCCGCTGGTTCACCCTGCACACATCAACAGGTGGAAGATTATTATTTGAGATCCCCATGTGGACTGCTTACAGCATTGGGAGAGTATAGGAAATACGTGTATGCTATTCACTGCCCTCGCTTTTCCTCTGTAGGAAATAAATAGTGTTTGTAGATGAAAAGCATATTCAGATGCCATTTGTGATGGGCTGTGTTTGTGTTTGTTCTGTGACGTGGCATGCCAGGGCTCCTGCCAAGCTATTCAGTCTTACTTGATTCATTTCTGTTAAACACATTACAACAAGTACATGCTAAATCATTCAGTGGGGTTATTGTGCAGGTACATAAAAGGGTACAATAGGCAGCAGAGGGCAACTAGGTTCTGTGCCAGTTACTACTCAGTAGTCCGTGCTCAGTGATGTGTTCACTGTACAGCCAAATACAATCAGACATTTATACATCATTTAAGCTATGAATAAGCAATACAGTTCTGCTCATGGCACATTCACACAATAATAAGGAATGTACACACTTATAGTAGCATGTGTCTTCACATTTGATTGGAAGGATTAAAACATGCGTTTCATTATAGAGCCATTTAATCAATTCCATGTTGTTGCTTGTGTGTCCTGGTTTTCCAAGTTCCCTTTATAAAGCACAAGACTTTAATGGAAGAAATTCATTTATGGGGGTTTTATGTCTTAAGAAAACACCAGGTCACATGGATGTCTTGGTTTCTACTGATAGGGCGTGGTGTTTGAACTGATAGTGTTTTGCCAGTATATGCAGTAGTATCCTTGGAAGGATAGTAGTGTGTCCATTTTCCCAGAAGATGGTTAGAGAGGTGTGTCATAGGATACGATGGCGTGGATTGACTGTGTGCTGTGTGACATTGCGTGTCAGGTCTAAGACAATAGCTGCACCGTTCTTGTTCTAAGCAGCCTTCAGCTTGAACCCTGTACCCCTGACTATACACTTGAGCCATGAAAGAAGAGGGCCTCCTGAGGCGCAGGTCATGTGCTGGGGTGTCTCCCGGCTCCTTCCTCCCAAGGCCTGATGGACGAAAGCTCGTCAGAAATGCATCATTTGGAGGATACAATGAGCTCTCTCCTGCACTGCCAGGTTTGTATGCTTTCTCATTTATATACGCTTTCTCTTAATCGCATTAGATAACTGCCTCCTCCTGTAGACGTCAAATATCCACCATATATCCAAGCTGCTTGTTTGAGTTTGTAAAATATGCAGAGAGGAGGTGGTTACATGTTTTGTTTTTACTGCTATAAGGAATGTTATACTGCCTAATAAAGTCTTCTTTATATATAGGAGTTTGACATCATAAAACAATACAGTGCGTTCACTTATTTTGCATTTGTTACTGTTTTGTTTATGGTATTGCTATACTGGAGGTGTTTGTTATAGACATAGGAAAGGACAGCTATCATATATGTGTTCAGTATATTCTTTCATTTGTTCATATGTAATGATGGTTTCACCTTGATCTTATTTGCCTTGCATGTAATATTCTACTATCTACCAAAACATAGGAAGTATTTATGGTGGATATCTCTTTGAATGTTATATAATTCATGATTAGCCAACACGGCAGCTAAAAGCATGTAAATCCTTTTGTCTTCCAAAGATTTTGTGTTTTACATTGTAACTGGGGATATGTCTGAGCGGATTTAGTTATTTCCATCTTTGTAAATGGTTTCTTAATGGTTTATGGTTATAAATGGACCTTGGTGTACTTGGTAGCTAATGGTCTACTATCCCATAAATTCCATCCCTGCCACTGGGACGATAATCAATGGTATTCCCTGCAATAAACCAGCAGATACTTGTTTAATGTATTAAAAGCAGCTTTGTGCCTTTTAAATTTTGTCTTCATCTATTTTGAAACTATGCAATATATATATTTTTGCGTAATCCATCACAGCCTTTTTCTTATGTAGTAATGATGATTCGTACAGAGAGGAAATGTAAATACCGTATATACTCAAGTATAAGCTGAGCCTAATTTCACCTAAAAAAACTGGGATAACTTATTGATATCATACAGGACAATGACTCAAGTATAAGCAGAGGGTGGCACTTTCATTACATAAAAATGTGCTGAAAAACTGGGCTTATACTCGAGTATATTAAATGTAATCTACTTTTTGAAGCCTGGTAATGCATACTGTGGTATGCCATACTGTCACTACTATCACTGATGTATGGTAATTAACGTTTGATAAATCTTCACTCGATACTTCAGCCTGCCTTTTCTAAATGTCCATTGTACAACTTCTATATGTCCAATATGACGATTTGATGTAAGCTTTACGGTTATATTTAATTAATATATTAATATTTAATTACATTAAGGATTGCCATATCAAAAAGTACCCAGCACACATTTCTGGACAAAATGGATGGATGCAGATTAAAACACCTAGCAGAAAAACAGTAACACACATTGGAGGGAAAGATACCGTGTTGCATATTTTAAAGGGTTTATCTCGAGCTTCTCTATAGGAAAGGAGAACAATCTAATCATAACTGACTGATAAAATAGTTGAATTTATTAAGCATTTTAACACACTTAAAATTCTGAGCTTTTGCCAAGTCCCTCCTGTTACATAATATTATGTAATTTACTATGTAACCTTAGGATGCTGTATAAAATACTATAAATAAATAGATTGCAGCTGCATCTACATTGCATATGTAGATGTGTATTATAAAAAACTATAAATAATAGCTCTGTAATATTGAGAGTGCTTCCTAAATGACTATTGTAATCCACCATTGTATAATCCCACTATATCTAAATATGAAGTGCAGTGATCTCCTTTCATCCTGATCTCCTCCTCACTATGCACAACTAATGGTAATTGTAATTCTACAACAATTTAGTAACTTGTTACAGTCTTAAATTCACAACTCCTCCAGCACATGATTTTCTCTTATTAGATGTTCGTAAGGTATAGTTTCATCTCTTTTAGTTTTGAGTTGATTGTAAGTTGATTTAATGCGTCTGTCCATGCATAGTATCTGCTAAAAATACATTTACCATAATGTCTTGACAATATGTCTGGCTTGCAAGGACATTGAAGCTTGTTGTCATAGTGGTTACTGCAGTTTTGTTGCACAGTAAAATGGCATATTGTGTATTAGAGGGTATCTAATTTGTCTTGGCAAGTTTGTGGTGCAGTGCCATAGTCTCTCATTTCTATAATAAGCATCTATTGAGCCATAGGCTTTCTGCTTATGAATGGCTGGCTGTCTTATCACAGAGCTAAAATCTGTTAATAAAGTCATACTTGGTACATACATAAAAATATATATTTACCTATTACAGTAGGTGTTTTCAAGCAGACATGTTCTAATAGGTTACACAACACAACACGCATTTCAGAGGGTTCAAATATATATTTTAAAGTGCATGGACAACACTATCAGCTTGTATATTACACACAAATACTGGGCTAGTGTATTTTGACACATCTGTTTCCAGTTTATCTTGGTTTTACCACATTCCACTTTAAATGTCTCTTGGTTGTACAATTTGAAGATTGAACATTTCCACTTTTTTTTTTTCTTTTTCATTAAAAACATAATATATAAATATATTCAATGTATTGTTCTAGGTGTAGTTTGGGGGTTTGGAGCAGAATAGTTACGTAAAGCAAATTACATAAATGCTGGAAATGTAACATGGATCTGTGTCTCCGGATTAATGTGACAGTTATAAGTGACCAGAAGAGAATAAGCACATTCCACAAAGTGTTAATTAAATGCATAGCAGGGCTGCTGGATATTGGTAGGCTGCCAATAAGCTAAAGGGCTTAATTTAATGGCAGCCTTCTACAAATTTGCATAGAATCATGACATATCTTGATAAAATTGGCTGTAAGTCCGCCCTAGCTGTGTTTTTCTACACACCACTAATTCATTAAATAAGAGAAAATCATTTTTAATCCAAAGTAATGTCTAAAAAGACCATTGTTTTCATGCATGAGCTCCTGTTCTTTGTTTATTTACCTATCCACGTCTGTGATATCTTTGTATGATATACGCTTATAAACAAATATGTTCAGTCCGTGCCATTTGGCCTGTGTTCCATACATCTGATAAAGAAATCTGATGTAAGCCTTATGTCAGCACCTTGCTGCTAATTCCTTCTGCTAAGTAGTTTCTTATTGTAATCAGGATCAAGGCCAAACCAACACATCTATCCGCCCATGTTTTGATTTATCAATATAAAATATATTGGTATAAAAAATATCCTTCTGTTCATGCAACTATTGTACAGTTATTTATAATAAAAAAAAGTGTCTATAAGAAAAAGAGCAGAAAAACATAATGTGTATCAATACACAATACTCATCACTACAAAATCCTTACCAATATGAGGTCACCAATATATGGAAAGGTAAATATTAAAATTATGTAAATGTGTTGGATTGGAAGAGGAAAACGGAAGGAGACAACAAATCCCGGTATCTGTCCGTGGTCGTAAGCTCCATCCACGGCAGACCGGAGTATTGTACAGTTCTTATGTAAACAAGGTATATTGCTGTCTGTAAACAGATGTGGCTGTGGCTAGATATAGCATTATCTGGATAATTTGGCAAGGTGTTTGGTAGTGTGACCTGTGAAAAGACCACTAGGTCTAATAGAATGTACAAGATGTACAGTCACATTTTTATGTTCTCTCATTCCTTAATATTATGTTTTGCAGATTAGATCGAGCGATGACAAATTGTGGCGCTCCAGGTGCCAAGTATCCGTTGTGCCAATGGCCCATGCTAGTAGGCTGCAGTGATTGCCCATTCATGAATTACACCATGTCCATCCCACCATAGATTGACCACACAAAATAACAGACCTGCTATATGTGCACGATCATTTACAGGAATTGCTGAGCACAGTATACGGCGTAGAAATGCTTCTAAATGAAGGCGTGTCTCAATAAACAGCCTTGTGTGAGTGGCCTTTATAAATGTCACTGCGTGAAATACATGCTATTTCTCTGCACTGTGGAGCTGTGCACAGATAGGCATTGTCTTCCCTCACAAGTGCCAGCATTCCTGCCATACTTGGATGAGAATGTTCTTCAGGACAGGCAGTGTGTATTATCATTTATAGCTACACCTTCAGCATAAAGGAGGCAGAGGAATCACCATATTTTTGTATCATCACGGTGGCCAGGGGTACCTCTATCACATTGTATTTCTGCATATCATGACACCGTTATAATAGGATTTGTTTTTCCATGACACTGTTGCCTATAATATGTTCACTGGATGTCACCTCAGATGTATTCAGCTATGAGTACCAGGGCACATTGATACATGGCTGCTTCTATAATAACCGCACATCCAATGGTGGATTGGTTTGCTTAGCTTAATGTTTTAAAAAGTAGTAAACAATTGGAGAACCATAGCATGCTGTAAACATTTTAAATGATATCAATGCCTTCAACTGAAGCGCATAGAATTATAGAATGCAAATGTAAATATGTACATTTTCCACATGAAGTGCAGTTATGCATAGGTTGACATAATGCTCTCTCTCTTTATATATATATATATATATATATATATATATATATATATATATATATATCATTTTTTTTTATTTTTTTTTTATGAATTTTTTTTTTTATATTGGTAGCCAATACTGACTTGGACTTTCAGTTTGTGAGGCAAATTTATTTTGAACTACCCTAGGACTGGATTCAGATTTTCCTACTATTGAACCTACAAGCATAAAGTGGATAAAACCATGTTGAATTGCAGGGGAGGTAAAATGAATGTCAGTGTTTGCATGCAGGGAGAATACTTTATTTTTCATTTTGCACACAGATACTGACCAGCGTTACTGTTATTAGACTTGGGAAACAAAACATCATATCTCAGCTTTAATACGGTTTGTAACTCATGAAATTTATCCCCACTCCATCTCCTTGTAACGTCATTCTTGTAAGTTCAATAGTACGGAAGTCTGAATCCAGTCCCTAGACACTGAACTGGCCTCTTTTCAAGACAATGTTCCTTAACAATAACTACCTGTATATTGTGTTATTGCTTATTATATTACTCAGAAGACAGAGCACTGTTGGTTTGTTTTTAGTCGGTGACGATATTCAGTGTTACTTATAGGCGTTGAATGGCCGGTATCACTTGTATAAATTGTAAGAATTGTGGTATTGGTGTTGCAGTACTGCCAAGGATTTAATTTAGGAGTCAGGGGGGTTTGATCATTTAGCATTGGACTGACTGGTTTGGGGAAAGTTAGGTGTTCTCAGTTTTTTCCTTGTTTTTTCTTGAAGGTGCAGGGGATCTTTGGGAAGACAGTCACTGTTTCATCATTGACTTTTGTGATATATTAGAATACATAATAACGTGTATAGAGATTACTAGTTCAAACATAGCTGTCATTGTTTTTCCATGTTGTTCATGTTATGCAATTATGCGCAATGCACGGTTTAAACCTGCTTTCCTCAAGAGAGGTCATTTTCTTCATAATATATGTTTGTACCCCTCTGCTGCTTCAAGCTTGTACAGACACTTGGGTTTTACCATTGGTGACGATCCCCAGAGTATCCGCTAGCAGATGAGAGGCAAACAAATGTTCTGCTTACGCTTCAGTGATTCTGGTGACATTTTTAACTCTTTATTAAACAGAATTTGTTTGGAAGTTTTTCATTTTAATGAAGCTTTACTCTGTGTTTTTAACTCTTTCACTAGCAAATATAATTATCCATTACTAAAAGACGTGTTCACTATTGTTCATGGTAATAAGATATTTCATGTAAAATCTTATTTCACTGCTTGTTTTTAAATTGCATTTCAGTAAAAAGAATAATTTTCTGTGTGACTGTACATAAGGGTAGATATGCCAAAAGTAAACATTGGTCCACATCATTTGACATTGAAGCTGAACACATTATTAGGGGAAATCCAGTTGTAATGTAAAATATTAATATATTACTTTCCTACTTTACTTTCTGCTTTATACGTTTTTAGATGCATGTCCCAAGTAGTTGCAGATGCTGCTACACAACCGTGGACAAACCAAGCCAGACATTGTCCACTTAGACCTTGTCTGCTGTAATGGAAATACCAGACAATCATTTCCATGATAACATAGAAACCTACTATAAAAAGAAAGCATTGGTTTGTAATCTGGACCACTTTAAAACTGGTTGTCTGCTATTACTATATATGTGGCCTAACAAAATTGCTAGACATTTTTAGGTGGCATGTTGATAGATGTGGTCAGTAGAGGACCGTCATAAAACTGCAAAGTATAATTAGAATACATGTAGGCCTATATTATACTATATATATATATATATATATATATATATATATATATATATATATATTTATATGTTCAGCATCCTTATTTGTTTTTTTTTTTTTGTTTTTTGCACTTAGGGTTTGACAGAGGCAAGGATGAAGTCTTGCAAAGCAAAGAAGATTCTCAGTCTATGTCCAAGAGCAAGGTAAACATTGGCTGTTGCGTCTTCCTTATTATTTGGTTGTTATATATTTCATTGTTCTGTAAAAAGCTGAAATTTTAAGACCTAAAAGGATTTTGAAGTTTCCAAGAAGAAGTTTGGGTCTTGACTCAAAATAAACAAAAATTGCGTTTCAAATGTATTGGGATGGAGATTGTAATGCCAGGATGTCCATTCTACTACATTAAATATTTTGTTTGCTCTGCTGGTTTGTTAATGAGAAGATTATGATGATCTTTTCCCATTATTTCTTTGCATATTCTTATAGTCCTTTGTGTTTACATTTGGTTTTTGTAGTCTGAGTCTAAGTTATATAATGGATCTGAAAAGGACATTGCTTCTGCCTCCAGTAAACTTACAAAAAAGGAGTCTCTTAAGGTAAATAGTTTGTTTTTCACGTTAAAATATAAGTTGTTTGTGACCTATTTAATTTTTACTTTATTTATTAACATGTTTTGATATTGTCCGCTCACAAAGTTTTTTTTTTTTACAATTTGTGCATTTATAAGCACAACTATTGATTTAATGTATATTGACAGCATTTATTTCTATTTATTACTACTATGTTGTACATTTGATAAATTCATTGTTATTCTAAATCTAAATCTCTAAAACTGGTACTCTTTGTGATGGTTGTTTTCAGCTTTCTCTTGTTTAGCATATATATCTCTACTGATCCTACATCAATGTTTTATGACCAAATAGAGATTGATAACACAATCAGAGACACATTCGTTAAATTCTAGACTATAATTTAAAGTTTCATAGTAATTTCAAGGGTTGGGTGTCCTGACCTCTACTTGTACGATATTGTTATGGTGGATATCTGTGCCGATAAATGGGGTGATTCGTCTTCGTCATCACGCACTAGAACATCTCATCTCATTTTAGTAAAGGTGCCCAGCAAGTGGTGGGGCAGTCATCAGAGAGGTGCCCAGCTGCCCCCCCCCCCCCCCCCCCCCCCCCCCCCCCCCCCCCCCCCCCCCCCAGTGCTTCCTCTTCCCGAAAGGAGAGGAAGTTCTTTATGAATGCCGGCGTCCAGCCCCGCTGAATGGGCAGGTTGCCTGTCATTCAATATACTTTTTTTTTTGGTTAAACTGTCCACACCCAGATACTTTGTAGCCTAAAAATCGTCTCGTGAATGATGGCCAGCTTTATGTTTTGTAACACATCCTGCTGCCTAAACAGAGATGAAGTAATTGGTTGGGATATGTGCTGTGGAATGCAAACGTTTGCATAATAGAGTAACCATTTGTGTGTTAAGCTTCTCTGCACCATTATTTGCTCATTGACTGTATGAGTTTGGCTAATGTCTGAGCACCATTTGTAATCTGTCTGCAATGTCTTCCTGTCTGGAAGGTGGACAGCCACACAATCACATAAAAAATTTCCAGAGAGCATTTTTTACTGCACTCATTAAAGATATAGTTTATATAAGAGACAAGGTACATTGTTATTGTTGTTAAAATACCAAATTTTATTCCAAAACACATTATTAAAATATAGTATAGGCAAAAATATATCATGGTTAGATGATCTTACTTATTTCAGTCAATAGCCAGAATACTTCTAGTATAGCATAATGCATTCCAAAACATGAATAAAATTACAATATTAAATTCTTTTAATCAAAATAAATTGGATGCTTGGTCTCAGCAAAGGTGGCCTCAATGAAGCCTGGAGCTACCAGACAGAATTTAAATCTACTTATATTCATTATTCATAGCCCTACAAATAACTAGCCCTTCCAGCTAGCTCTTGCTATTATACCACCATATGAAATGGCGCCTCAGAGCATGAACAATGAAATGAGAAGAGATGAGCAGCCTGGATGAAGTCTCAACATGCTTTAGCCTTGTTACTCTGTCTCTAGACAACCATATAACCATAAATCCCATATTCCCTTTTAAATATTTACCATGCTAGATTCATTTGGAAAGTTTGGAGAGTGTTTCACAGTATTAACAGATATTCCAACTTTGGGTAGTAGCAGTTTACTTCTAGATATATAGTTGTCTCTCCATTTAATAAGTGATTTTCCTATAAACGTTTCATTCTTCAGAATGTGTTTGGTCACTGAATGTTTCCTGGTTAGAATTATTTTTTAGTTGTAAATGTCACTCACTTTGTTATCAATGTATTATAGGTTGATTGTTCAGGATTATGATAGGTAGGCTAGAAATATAATTGTTTTCTCACATCTGTACTTATGTTTGTTTTTGCTGCAATTTTAGGTGCAGAAGAAAAATTATAGGGAAGAGAAGAAGAGAGCCACAAAGGAATTGCTCAGCACAATCACAGATCCATCAGTTATTGTCATGTCAGATTGGCTGAAGGTGAGGCAACCAACAGGATAATTATAAAAAAAAAAATAGGAAAAAAAATAAAAATAAATAATTTATATATATATATATATATATATATATATATATATATATGTGTAATAAAAATCAGATTCAGATGTATTTCAACATTAAGTAATACTTGATTATAATGTATTGTATTATGTAATGTATATTAGCGACTTATATAGGGTGCTTTACAGAAATGTACAATGTTGTTGTTGACCAAACATTTCATACACTTGTACAGTGTAAAGTTATACAGAAATGAAAAAACTGGGAAACTATAAACAAAAAGACAAGAGGAACATTAGTAAGCAAGTTTATTTTGAAATAAAGGGCACTCATACCAAATAGCATAATACTGTACACACAACAGCAATGGGGGAAAAAAATAATTTAAGTCAACATGGATCTAAACCCATCGAAAGCTAACCAGGAAAAGGGGGTAGCTGCAAATTCATTGGGTTGGTGGGTTTGAAGTGTCTTGGGTAAGGTGCTCCTCCCAGGAAACACTACATAATTTGGGGAAGCATATAAAAATGAATGAATACTTTACTTCAATTTTGGAAATGGAACAGGGAGGGCAAATTTTCCAATTCATGGCAAGGACTAGTAGCCAGGAATATTCAATCAAGAAAATAAGTCCTTGGAAAGAAGTTGTTTGGTATAAGAGAAACAATACAATTTCAGGTGTTAGAGATAGCGTAGATATAAGGGCACTGAACTAGGGTGAAAATTTCTTGTCAAACCGCTTTGGTAATGGGGCAATCCAGTCTTCTAAACACACTTATAAACATAAACACACTTAATATACATATTCACAGGTCCTAATTTGTCATCGCTGTGGTAACCTGGTGATTTGATATATGACCACGTACATACGCACACATTCACATGCACACATTCACAGACATACACACACACACACACACACACACATTCAAATGCGCACACACATACACATGCACACACATACAGACACACATAAAAAGTATTAAATAGGCTCAGTATTAAAGAGGCTCAGTCACTTGTAAAAGGGGGGGGGGGCTGTGCACTGGACCCCTCCATCACTGCAGGACAGCTCTGTGCAGGAAGCCTCCCCCTGTTCCCCCCTCTATAGCTCTGGTTATGGTCACAGACTATGGTCTGTTTCTGCCCTTGTCCCTCCATGAGATCGGCAGTGTGGGGAGGGAGGAGAGAGGGGGAAGGAAACCGCCAGTGGAGAAAGCACCGCTGTAGCCTGAGCAACACAGTGCAAACTACCAGTAAGCAGGGGTCCCAAACATCCTGCACAGTAACAGCACCAGCTGGCAAACACATAACAGGAAGTTTTCTCGCTTCCTGAACATGTGAACTGAGTCACATATTTGTGTGTAGTGTAGGGCAGTAATCAAAGTGATTTATTTAGGGCTAATTTACTGGGTAGGACTTATTTTAGACAGCATAAGGGAATCTGGGGTAGGGCTTATTATAGGGTTAGGTATGTATAAGTAAAAAATGTTTTTGCCTATCCTTATACTTAATAATTGATTTAATTTGTTTAAACATAGATTCGAGGAACCTTAAAAAGTTGGACAAAACTATGGTGTGTGTTAAAACCAGGAGTGCTTTTGATCTACAAAACACCCAAAAATGGACAGTGGGTAGGCACAGTGCTCTTGAATGCCTGTGAAATCATAGAGAGGCCATCTAAGAAAGATGGGTTCTGCTTCAAACTCTTCCACCCATTGGAGCAATCGATTTGGGCTGTTAAGGTAAGTAGTTGTCTCTGAAAATGTGTTTGAACAAATAATTTATTTAATCTACAAGTTAATATGTATTTTTTTTTTTTTTTTAAGGGCCCTAAAGGTGAAGGTGTTGGGTCTATAACTCAGCCTCTTCCAGGCAGTTATTTGATCATTCGAGCTGCATCTGAATCAGATGGTAAGAAGAGTACTTGTGATCTATAGGGTAGGGGACTGAAGTAATATAAGTAAGAGCACCCCATTAATTGCTTCAAGTGGAATTTAGACCAGAGCTCTTGGCTGTCAATGTAGTATGACTTAAACATACAACCACCCATTAACCACTAAAGTGTCATGTGACACATAAGGATGTTATACTAATTTCATTTACTGATACATGTGTAGTATTCTTTACAAGGACTATTGCATTGTATATACTTCTTGGCAGTATGTGCTTGGAGAACCCCAGAGTCAGTTATTCTAAGCTTAGCACAACAATTGGTCAGTTAACAAGTTACATACATTATAGGTTGTGTGGAGTTTCATAATAATAGAGGGCTCCACATAGACTGATATACTACACTATATACACACTACCCACTCTAGTTACAGATGTTAAATGTCTTACTGTCTATACGTTTTTTACTCTAAAAATTATACCAGTAATTGAGGCATATGCAGATATGGCAGATTGTTGAGAAATACGCACCTGGGGTTATTCACCGTATAAACATTCTTAATGTGCAACTGCATCACAAGTAGCCACCATTACATAGCTGCCCAACATACCACTGGAATTCCTAAACTTTTCAGTATTCTGGAGTATGTTTCCATAATAGGCTACTGTATTTTATTGTAAGAAACCCTCCTATGTCCTTCAGGGATACACTGTATGTACTGCTGATTAGTACATTTATGTATTTACTTAAGTGATGATCGGACAAATGTTATCATGTAAGATATGTTAATATATCAGTTTAAGACTTCTGAAAGTCTGCTTATAGCTGTTTAGATGAGAGGATGAATACCCTCCCCCTGCTTTACTCTGCAGTACTGCCTTCCATGAGTGTGTTACATATCTGGATATTTCTAGCATATCTTCCAGTTCTTATCAGAGCTGTGTATAAACAGAGGTTACACCTCATTTATTATTATTTGATGGAGTAGAAACACTGCTCTTCACAATGTAAACTGTATTTGTATCTGATGAGGAATTTATTTTGTAGTTTAGCAAAATATTAAATTGGCAAATGATGTTCCCCTGCTTAATCAACAATTAAGCATATTCTATTAGGGAGATTGTTTCCTTGTTTTCTGTATTTAACACGAAATTTGTATTATACAATGTTATAATGACTTGTCTGACAATTTCTTTATACTAGGAAGGTGTTGGATGGATGCTCTCGAGCTGGCTCTAAAATGCTCCAGTCTATTAAAACGAACCATGATCAGGGAAGGTAAAGAACACGACTTTAGTGCTACTGGGGAGAACAGCTTCTATGGTCTCCTGAGAGCAAACAACCTCCACAGCAATGAAAACTTTCAGTAAGTTTCAGTCCAGTTCTGAGTTTACGCTCCTACTAACCTGCAACTGAAATAAATATGTTCTGCCCAAATCTGATCAAGTATTTTATATCTTATATTAGTTATTTGATCAGGAAGACTATGCATTATGGTTGCTTTCTAGTAATTTATCAGGAATTGAGTGTATATATTTGGATATTGAAGGGGTATGGAGTGGGGGGTTATTTGACCGTTGATGTATCACAAAAACAGAAGCAAAACCACACAGAACTCTCCAATGTAATTAGGGGTGCAGCATGGTATATAACAAATCCAGAACCCCTTCCTATACAGCCAGAAGTATAGCAAATAGGCAGGAAAGTATACTGCGCACACTCTATTCAATAATAAGACACCAGGGATCAAGCTGGCACAGCACTCTGCAGAAGGGAGTATCTTCAGCAACACATGCTGACTTGTGGAGGATCTGTTTATATGTAGCACTCATTTATGCCGTACCTCGCACAAACTGGAAATCAAGGCTTCTACTCTCTCCTGTTTTGCTACAGCTGTCTGGCCGTCATTGGTGGTGATCACAGACCGATCCAGAGACTTTGACCCCCACCCCAAAGGATTAGGGAGGGTGAGGTATTGCCCGATTGGGTGAATTGCTGGTTGTGAGGTCACTACTGTACTTTGATTATAGGGGTAGATTTAATTAAAAACTGAAGCATGAGGATGCCTTATGTCCATATGCCTTCATGTCATGTTGAATATTTCGCCAACAAACCTAATGTTTATTTCAAGCACGTTATGCACTTGCACTTTTCTGTTTTTTCTATTTTGAATTTCAATAGAAGTAGATGATTTTCATGTGGCTTATGGCAATAAATAGAAAATCATTTTGATTACAATTTGTTATATTATTGTATAAAGTGTGCGCAGTAAAAAGGCATATGCTTTCCTGCCTATTTGCATTACTTCTGGCTGGAAAGCAGGGTGTTTTGGAATCACTGATGTATAGGGAATGTCAGACATGAAAGTTTTCCTGAGATTACAGAAATGAATGGCTCATTCGTTGGTATTTAATATAGTTATATTTGTGAGTGTATAATGTAGTCTTTGCTCTTTTGTGTACTCAGGTTGAATGACAGTGAAATTGAAAGACACCACTTTAAAGACCAAGACACTTATTCTGATAAATCTGATAAGGATAATGATCATGACCACGAGGAGTCTGACAATGACGTTCTTGGTAAAAGCGAGGAGAGTGACAGCGACACCTCAGAGAGACAGGATGACTCCTTTATTGATCCTGAACCCATTGATGTCATTAAGGAAACCACCTATGTTGAAGAGGTGAATGAAGAGCTTGGGGAGGTGAGCATGTTTTTATGGTATATAAATGAATGCAGTGCTTTGTATCCCTGCACATGCCAATCTTATAAAGGTCATTACTGCAAGCCAAGAGAAAAGGAAAATGTCCTCTTATGTCGGCCATTTTTCATCTTTCAACTGCAGGAAATTAGAATGACTGTTAAAAAAGACGTAAAAAAGCATGGGTTGCAAACAATTATTTATTATACAGACAAATCGCATATTAACCCACAATAGGTTGTTAACATTGTATTTCAGGGGCAGCATAAAAATTGCAGGCAAAGGTAGATGACAAATATTGCACCATTGGTGAAAAGGAACTCAGGGCATGGACTCTTGAAAGGATTTTATAGTGCTGCCAGAGTATACCAGCCCACTGCATCCACTCCCATGTAGAGTCCCCCAACCCTTAAATTGTGCTGTAGGGGAGGCACCTTGGTCTAAGCCCTCGAGGACCTCTCATTTGATCCTTATGCTCATCACCAAAGTTTGATTTATTTATAGATACTGATTAATGTTCATCGCACACTTTCCACACAGTCATCTAAATCTAAATATTTTTAGAAGTAGTTTTGTACAAGTTATTAAGCCTGAATGTTATGCTTTATACTCAAGGTGTTTATACAAGGATTTGCTAGAACACACACATCATGAAAAACCAGTTTTTCATGTAATCGCCTTTAAGATTGTCTTGTTTTGTAACAAATGTGAATGTTGTCCAACAAATACATTGTCTTGCATGATTTAGTAGATAGCCATTATTAAAGAATAGTTCTTGCTAAACTCTCTATACTTTTTTTTTTTTTTTTTTTAAATGATTTAAAGGCGGGAGAGGCATCTCAAACAGAAACAGTTTCAGAAGAGCACAAGAGCTTAATCTGGACTTTAGTGAAGCAGGTGCGGCCTGGAATGGACTTGTCCAAAGTAGTGCTTCCTACATTTATACTGGAGCCGCGGTCATTCCTGGACAAGCTGTCTGACTATTATTATCATGCTGACTTCCTGTCCGAGTGAGTAAGCCACAACCTCGAATACCTCAACCTGTCATTGTCAGATCTAGGTGGGGGTAGCATTCGTGTTCCATTGTCCACATCAGAGGCCTGTGCTCTATAAACTGACTGAAATGTCTGGTACAGTAATTCACATGGTAATATCCTACCATTTTGTACATAATCCAGATTTATAACTGCAAAACTCTGTAACTAAAGAAATTGTGCTTGTTCCAGGGCGGCTCTAGAAGAAAATGCATATTGCCGGTTAAAGAAAGTAGTCAAATGGTATCTGTCGGGATTCTATAAGAAGCCAAAGGTTTGATTTTTTTTTTTACTATATTGTTTAAGCATTATTTTGTTCACTCATTTGAATACTTCTAATGTTAAATGTTTTTGTTATCCAAGTAGTTTATGTGAGAATATTGATCCCATTAAACAGTTCCCTCATCTCCTAAATAATACAGTCGGCGGATTGACGGCCCTCAGTCGGCGGATTGACGGCCCTCAGTCGGCGGATTGACGGCCCTCAGTCGGCGGATTGACGGCCCTCATTCGGCCCTCAGTCGGCGGATTGACTGCCCTCATTCGGCCCTCAGTCGGCGGATTGACTGCTCATGGTCTGTGGATTATCTATGCCAAATTCTTCCACGTTTTTGTGAGGGACATTAACGTTTAACTGTACACAATTCTGTACCATATATGCATCTAAATAAGTATATTTTGACTTACTTAATATGGTGAAGTGTAAATCTTGATCTTGGTTATCCTTATTTCTCTGATCTTTGTATATTTTTTATTTGCTGACAACCATTTTATTTTCCAGATGCTTCCATAGATTTTTATTTGGACTTACAATGTACCGCAGAATGTATATATGTAATCTTTATGTATGTTTAAAATCTTTGCAGGGTTTGAAGAAACCATACAATCCTATTCTTGGAGAAACCTTCCGCTGTTTGTGGATACATCCAAAATCCAACAGCAAGACCTTTTACATTGCAGAGCAGGTATGGAGTTTCAATCAAACAAAACACCTTGTATATCTGAATTGCTCCAAAAAGCTGATGATTCTAAGGAATGTAGCACTAGGCATATATTTTGAAGATATTGGACACTTAATTAATCCTCCATTTGATAGTAAAACTTGGATATCAACTTTTGCAAATAAATCAAGACTACACCTAGAGGAAAGAGGAGATCTGCTGAATTATTCATCTTTATAGAAAAGCATATTAATAAGTAAAACAGTAGTTTTCATTTTTGTCTCCATTATTTTTTTATAACATGGTGTGCCCAAACTTTTCTTCACAATAATCAGCTGAAAAAACAAAACACTATGGCAATTCATGTCCCTAATGTTACAACTTGTATTAAATCATTTTGCTCAATAGGTTTCCCATCATCCACCGGTGTCAGCCTTCTATGTCAGTAATCGCAAAGATGGCTTTTGTCTCAGTGGAAGTATTCTGGCCAAGTCCAAATTTTATGGTAAGTTAGCTCTTACACAGGAATCATCCATAGGTGTAAACTGTGTTGTGAGAAGCTGCTACCACAATTTTACAGTTTGCAGATAGTAAATGTAACATATACATTTAATTATTGGGTGCACACAAAAATGCTATGTAAGTTGCAAAGAAATGACAGAAATGTAGCAAAATTTCAATGTTTGCTAGTAAGATACAATTTAGTTATAACCATTATATCAAATACATCCCAACATATGGTGCTTCCATATAAATATAAACGCATTTCATTGGTAATAATGCCCCATATTGAATTTGATGGAGAGAAGAAAATCTCTTAGCAGGAATTAGTCTTGTTTGTGTCTATGAATTACTCATATGAGATATCACTTTGTATTTACTCTTTTAACGCATGGGTTTGCATTTATCGCATTTTGTATTTTATGTTTATTTCATATTTAGCTTTTACTGTTTTGTAGGCAATTCTTTGTCTGCTCTTTTGGAAGGAGAAGGCCGATTAACATTTCTCAACAGAGGAGAGGACTACACAGTGACCATGCCGTATGCTCACTGTAAAGGTAACAATAGCACTACTTGCTAATGTCTTATATTACATAACAAGTCATGGATGTACTACCTTAGTGATGTATATCTCCATAGGCATCCTGTATGGAACAATGACGCTAGAACTTGGAGGAAATGTCACCATTATGTGTGAGAAAACAGGTTACAGTGCTGTCCTTGAGTTTAAACTAAAGGTTTGTACACTTTTCTGTTATATACATGAAATTGACAAGTTAATCAAGTACTCCTACAATTGACATAATCCTGTGTTATCATTCACACAATTTCATACCAGGAACAGCACTGACATAGTTAGGCCAGAAACAAAAGTTAGGTACCTAGTTTTTAAGATAAAAAACAAGCAATGACACAGACATTTATATACATTTAATGTATCTTTGACTCTCCTCTGCATTGTGTGCCAGAATAATGAGTTTACCACCAGGGGAGCTTCTGTCATGGCCGCTAATCGTTTGTCTGCTGACAATACAGGGACAGCCATCACCATACGTCTGTCTCTGTAGTTTTAGTGTGAGTTTCAGCGTAGTCACCATGGCTGGTTTGTATGTTGAACTCTGAGATAGAAGTAGATGAAATTAATTGACTGCTATTTAATATACAGATCAACCACCTGCTACATTTTTACTTAACTTTGGACACTTTATAGATGCTTTGACCAACAATCTAAACACCATATTTATTATTGTTCTTTATATGTGTCAATGTTTTTAGGAGTGTCCTTCTGACACAATAGACCTAAAGCTGGGCACTCACTCAAATAATTATTGTTCCATTTCGCCAACTATTCTGAATTGGCACTTAAATCTCTCTATTGTGTGGCTCAGATAAATTTCCTAAAGGTCAGATTATCGTCCCAGAAAGACTCAGGCACAATATTCTGAGTTTTCGTGGGGATAATCGTTCAGTCGAGTGCCCAGCTTTAGCTTTTGTGTTAAAGGACTGTGAATTTGGTACTTAAACAAATCAATGAGCTAATCACTATTAATCTAAGAAAGTGGTCATTTTGTTTTTTTATTTCTGCGGCCAAAATAAATAAAAAAATATACATATCTTTTAAGGATTACAAGGTATGTGTCCTATTATCCAGGTATAGAGTTTGTGCTGGCAAATACCTCAGGGAGACATGCAGTGCTTCTAACAATTTATAGCAGTTATACATGGTAGTATTGCATAGATTTCTTTGCTGTCTATGCATATATCATGCTCATATGCCTTGCTTAGAATTGATGGGCACCATCAATTAATTTCGTTTCCCTATGCTCCAACTGCATGCTATATTTTTGCTTGCTGTAGTCATATATATTTAAAGTTGTATCAAGTACTTTTTGGGGCTCGTATACACTAATTTCTAATAACACCCAAAGACACCAAAAGAACCATAGCTCTTATGCTGTGCAGATGAATCTCTGCTTACTGATGGCTTATGTTTTTACTACTGAAATAGCTTAAGTGCATATTAATAGGACTATAGAGCGCAGTTTACGAATGTTGCATGGAGAAAAATTCTAATGTATTGTAATCGCGAAACAAATCTGCAACAAGTATATGTCATGGCTTCTATAATAATATAAAAGTAAAATATATATATAGTTAATGTAGTATAAAACTTGTCTACAATGCATGTTACAAGGGTTCTAGTATTATCTTAAAAGCTCTGAACAAGGGGAACATTTTAAACCACTTAAGTGTAAGTTAAACATTGTTCAGCCTGCCAACCCATCCATGTTTTCCAGTTCTACTGAGCATATTAAACGTTCTCTAATGTTTTCAATCACTTACACTATCACTGTCTTTATTTACATACATTACATTGTGATATTTTCACCCTGTTGACTTTGCTTTGCAGCCGTTTCTTGGCAACGATGATTGTGTTAATCAAATATCAGGGAAGATTAAGCTGGGAAAGGAAGTCCTGGCAACATTGGAGGGGCACTGGGTAAGTGGCACCACTTTTACCATCTCGGTGTTGTGACATAGCAGTTGTTTAAATCATACAGTCCATATAATATAGACGTAGAAGTTTTGCTGTCACAGCAGTTGCATTCTAAAATAAAAGTAATTTGGTAGTCTGTGTTTTCCCATATATGCTTCTTGTCACACACTAAAAAGAAACTGAATCCTCATGTTTTGTCTCATTGGGCTTGCACAGCAAGAGAAGTCACTAAATACTTTATATGTGTTTTTCCAGAAGAGCTGTACACTGACAATGAAAATGTAATTCTCATATGTGACCTTGTAATCTAAGAAACACAAATCTGTTCTCAGTTGAACAGACTAATACATTGTAAGGTTAGACAGTGTGTTAAAATCAATGACTGAATAAATAATTCAGTAGAATTTTTAGCGCTTGGACAGTTTTATCTTCTGACTTCTATTACTAAACTATATCCATCCAAATCGAGGCATTGAAGAAAGCACTAGTAAGAGTGTAAAAGTCATGAATGGTGGGTGTGTGACAGAGCTTTTTAAGTACTTTATCATGCTGTTTTTAGGGAGGGTTTTACCTATATTCTTTTTGATAGTTTGTGCTCATGTATTCTAGGATAGTGAAGTGTTTATTCATGACAAGAAGACTGAGGTGTCTGAGACTTTCTGGAACCCCACAAGTGAAATCAGACAGCGCAGATTAGTGCGATGCACAGTGCAGCGTGATGAACAAGGAGAGTTTGAATCTGAAAGGTAATTACGTGCTTTGCTTTTATTGCATTTTATTTTATCGTGCCATTTTTTGTAAATCAGAACAAAACAGCACCTCTGCCTTTTAAATCTCTAGTTATTGAGCTGTTACTTCTCATGTTACGTTCCCAGGCTCTGGCAGCATGTTACAAGGGCAATCAATAACAAAGATCAGACTGAAGCCACTCAGGAGAAGTTTGTTTTAGAAGAAGCTCAGAGGAAAGCTGCCAAAGAGAGGAAAGCCAAAGGGGAAGAGTGGGCCTGCAATCTCTTTGAACAGGATGCAATCACTGGGGAGTGGCATTACAAATATGCAGAGTACGTTTGACTTATTTCTAATGGTATTTACATTTACTTATTGCAGTTAAAAAAAATAAAAATAAAAAAATGGATTGTTACCTACAGTGTGTTGCTTAAGCACAAGACGATTGTGGCCCGAAATAAAACACTGCTTAAATGCTAGGGCACAATATTGTTATCGATCCAAATTCCGGATTGATATCATGCCATAGCTGGGCTGCGGAACACAATAAACTGATGAAAAGAAGTCAAATAAAAAATAAAATGTATACTCCTCTCAGCTGCTGCGTGGGACAGTATTCGGAGTATTCGGAGGCAGCAAGTTCTATAATGATTGACAGGCATACCTGGGTATATGCCATGCTCAGGTACAAGAGGGGGGACATGGGCCGGCACTCACACTAGAACGTTGTTGTTCTATCTACATTTATCGGCACCATTATACACTAGAGAGATGATATTCTAGTGAGTGCCCAGCTGTACATTTGCGGCTGTTTTTCCGGGTACATCCCCTATCTTTGCATGTTTCCCTAAATGTCTTAAATGTGAAATTATTGTGCAATAATAGAAGCTTATATATAATAGTGGACTAAAGAGTTGGTAGGTTGTCAATTATGATTATGATCTGCATTGAGAACGGGATATTAGTATTATTTTAGCTATAGTGCCTGTTTAATTACTAACTAGAAATGTTTATTTTTTGCAGCACACGACCATGGGATCCCCTTAATGACCTGGTTCAGTTTGAAAAAGAAGGTGCCATCCAGACAAAAGTCAGACATAGAACTCCAATGGTACGTTCGGGGAGTGTAATTAGTCTCAGTAACCAAGGGGCAAGGCGGGAGAAATGCAATTATCAGGTAGGTATAGAATAATCTGTCCTATAAAGATGCGGAACGCATGTGTATCATGTCCGCTTATAAAACTACTAACACATAGCAGTAAGTCTCTGCTTATGATGTGATTTCAATTTGCTACAGCCATTCTCTGTAAATATTCTGTGATGTCTCCTGGAAAGGACTCAATCTGAGGAAATCATTTGTTTTTTTTATAAAATACAATAGTATGATGATTACTTCACATGCTGCAATTAGAACTGTATACTTTTCCAGTGTTTCCCTAATACGAGCTATTAACCTCCTAAGCTATTTATCCTAAACTCCTAAGTAGTTAACTTTAATATCTAAGTATTTACAGTTTGCATATTTGACAGTAGTAACATAGTTAAGAGGTTCCGTTTTTTTATTTAATGTCTTTTAGGTGTTGTATTTTTAGCAGAGCAATTTTGCTGCAAGTTCCATTATGTTCTGTTGTAATGTTATGTAATGGAATAAAATCTGTCCTGCACATGTAGAAAGATGGACTTCATATAGAGCAAACACAGTGTATAAAATACTGTTCATTATCATTATTATTATAAATATGTTTCTATCAATGGGGCAGGATGGGTAATGCTGTTCCTAAATGTATGCTAATCTGTGTATGGATGGTTGTGGTCAGCTACCATAACTCTGTGTGTATATAAGGGTTAGGATCTTATGTTCATACAGTCTTGGAAACTAGTTTCAATGTCATGAAGCCTATTGTTGTGTTGCATGTAGTCAACCTTTAGTAGTTTGCATTGCTCAAAGTTGATATAAATAATCTGTTTGACTTACAGGTTTGTGTTCCAAAGTTAAAGCACAAGGTGAGCAGCCAGCAGAAGAAAGGAGAGAACTGTTGCTCCTCCCCAGAGCTGGATAACCAGGACTCTTCTGGGAGTGAAGGTGAGATTTCAGATGCAGAGAAATATTTTATGGTCTAATGAAACCCTTATTAATATACAAAAGATACTATGAAGCAATTCATAATATGTAATCCATAATATGTAGTTTATCCTGTTATTTGCATCATTTATATTTATATTTATATATATATATATATATATATATATATATATATATATATATATATATATAATAATGTGTGTGTTTCTCAGCATGTAAATTTAGTTTCAGCATATTAGAATGGCCACTCCTGTTAGTAAAGAGTAGCTTTTTGGAAGCAACATTTTATTCTAGTTAACATCTGCCTGGTCTCTCTGGTTTGCTACAAAGCAAAATGTATTCAAGTATTATAAACTTACTGCCCATTGGGTTTTTTCAGCACAACTGATAACACACAGCTCTAGAAGCAGAAAGAAGGTGGCAGATCACGGTGAACTTCAAAGTGCCATTGAGTCTATTAAAAAAACTCAAGAAGAAATCAACAGGTGACTTGGTTTTTTTTCCTAATGTTGATTGGTTTATGTTACATAACAATTGAACAAATCTTTTTATTGCACTTCCCCAGTACTCGCCTTGTGGAGCTCTCCAGATGACAGGCCGTGTGCATTTAGAAATTGCATGCTGTTATTCTATTTGGATCAGGACTCCTGTTATCAATGATAATGNCCTGCTACATGTTTGTGGAAATAGTGGCACAATATTTTTTAGCCACGTGAATGTGGCTGGCGTGGCTCTATTCACTGTATTTCTCTAGTATTACTATACTCCATATTATATACACACATAGATATGCTTATAGTTGTATTCTTAATTTAGGTTTAAATCATGGGCTTTAAGTCTGGTACTACAGATTACACACAGTGAACCAGTATGATTTGTTTTTCTTTGATTATTTTATTAATGTACTAATGTACTATTGTGTAGTTGTATTCCACATTCAGCTGTTTTTTTCATAATCCCATTAATCCATTTTCCTTCTTTCTTTTACAGGAACATCATTGCCCTTCGCAACCGCGTAACTGCAAATGCCTCGAACGCAGATAACAATTTCCTTCAGCAAAGAGACTATTGCATTATTTTCTTCCTGATTTTACTCCAGATTGCCATTAATTACTTGTTCAAGTGACAACAAAGTCTTTAATGGAAGTAGTTCATGTCTGCAACTGTCACTGTTGGATTGGGACCACTCAGCCTTTTTGGCGTTTTCACTGCGTTTGGACAATTGGGAACAAATGTTTTCTCGAGTCAGAAAATCTGCAGACATTATCAGTCTATAAAGATTCTTCTTCCCAGTGTAAAATGGCCACCTCTATATACCTAGTTGTCTCTGTATAGTAACTGTTAAAATAGTGTGTGCTTTACGTGAATAATACCACAGTCACAAAAGTCTATACACATTTTTACGGATGTCACTGACTGTGCTCTCTAGATCTACATAAGAGCATAAAAAGCAAAGGTCTAGTGAATTCAGAGACATTTTAAATGTCGCACTTTGACCAAATATGTTTTTAATTAGATCCTTTTATTTGTTTAACGTTGTTTGTAGAGGAGCGCTGGTGCCAGGCAACACATTAGAAGTGGATTTTTCAAAGAGGTTTCCCTAGGTAGTACAAGGTAGCAAAGAAGCTTATATACCGGCCTGAAAATGGGTTAACAAGTCCGTTTAAAAGTACGCAAGTTCACTTAAATTTGTGACCCACACTTTTGGGCTTTGCTTATTGCTGTAGGACCAAAGTATTCTTAGTACATGTAGTATAAAAAGAAATATCCCTTGTTACAGTTTGGACCAGGCATGGACAACCTGCAGAGCTTCAGTTGTGGTGAACTTTGCCCCGTTATGCATTGACGGCTATCGGCTATGCCTGTGCAGCCAGTTTTACTTTCGCAGCGCCAAAGTGTGCCTATGCCTGGTTTAGTATTTGGATTGCACAATGTTCTCAGATCATCATCTAATCACTAGATGTTTGTGCATTTCCCATTATTACTGCAATAATTTGTTCAGCAGTAGCAATTTTATAACATTTGAAGAGAAATCACGGATTTACGGGTTAAAGTTCTTGCATGAGATCTAAATTATGGTCAACGATCTTGATGTGCATAGCAAAGATATACATACACTGAAATACTGAGATGGAATTATTCATCCCCCTCTTTTCATCCACTGCTGGCCCAGCATTTCTAGGGCAGCAACGTACTAATAAATAAGTCACTTTGAATTCTAACATTATGTATAGTGGATAGTTAATAATATATAGCGTAGGTCATACTTCTTTTCTTCAGCTTCTTGTAAATACCATCCTTAATATGATAGATAAAAGTACTCTCATTTCCTTCCAAGCCCAGTGACGGCTCTAGATGTGCTTGCCAAAACATAATAGAAAAGAAACCAAGGCAAATGCTAACTTTTCCTGCCAAAGCAGTTGAAACATTCCTTATACTGCATACAGCTTCCTTCCTTAAAATACAATAGACAATGTCTCCACCGTGTGGGGAAATATGGGATAGCTTTATGTGTCTTTTGTGTGTCATACCAAATCTATTGGGATTAGTATGTGGTTATATAAAATTTCAACCATTTATGTCCTTGTGACATGTGCAATCTTCATACAGTCTTCTAAAATGGGTTTTACACGTTTCATTATAGGACGATGTATTTGTATTTAAATGTAAGTAATCTATATGAAGAAACCAACAAAATAGCATCCTTTTTATTATCTAGCTAAAGATACATTGTTAATGTTAGAAATCTCTTCTATGTATTCTTTACATAATTGGATGTCTTTTTTTGAAGTGTGTCTGCGCATTGGAGACCTTACTGTGTGGCCTCATCAGTGCAAAATGTATATGTAATGGAATTCTGTAGCGGGCACTGAAGAGGTTAAACATGTAATGTCTTCAGATTAACAGAGCAAATAATAGGTGTTCCTGAAATTCTGTAAGAATTGTGTAGGTAGAAAAAATGTCTTTGCTTCTTGTACAGAAAAACACCATGAAATGGTGACAATTACACTCTATACAATGCACTCCAAAACAATGTCTTTTTAAATGTAAATTGTAAACTGAATTTTTCTAATCCTAAAAAACACTTGTTAGCAATATATAGATGTAGTAGATGTCGCCTGCTATTTGCTTCTTGCACAGGAGTTCCTTGCCAGATTGCAAATTCAGTTATTTTATACAGTAGTGGGCATTTGAGGATATCTGTACAGTGGGTGTTGTGTCTATACATAGTAGGATCACTTCATTTTGCATCATAACCACACAATAAATATGTTTGTATAGACACTGTGGAAGTATTTCATGTAGTCACTAGGCAATATGTATTCTGACTATTGAGTGCAATGTAACAAGCTTACTGGCAGCCATTACATGAAGTACAATCAGTTTAACTATTGACACGTCATGGGTCTGAGCATAATTGTCTTGCTGTGTGACAACCAAGGAACTCAGCTGATTACTATATTTCTAAACCGCTTCCAGTGGTATTTCATCAAGTCCAATTGTAACATTGCTGTGTATTCTCTACTCTTCCAGTAGAGCAGGCTTGGCCAACCTGTGATAGTGCATAGGCATAGCTGGGACTCGTAGTTACTTACAGGATGGCCAGGCCTGCACTAGATGATGATATGACATTCTTTGCTATTTTGGCACTGATAAACCAACAAGACTGCCTGTCCTGTTAGTGCCGCCTCTATACGGCACATAGAGGAGTGGAATACTGTAGTACTGTTGTAATATTTTTTGTAGATCACATATATACTATATTTGCACTTTTTGGATGAGACTGAAAGCCCAACAGCTGTTTAAATATAGCTAACTGTGCCTTTTCGATAAACAAGTGGATAGAGGTGTTTGGGTTTGTGCCATATATGTATACGACAGCAGGTCTCAAGCCCATGCTCTTACTTTTCTATGATGATTTGCAATACTCGATCAGATAATTACCCCCCTTCGCGCATGAAGGGAGAGCTGCATACAACCTTTAACCTTAAACTGCTTTGTTCTGATTGGGCCATTGCTGAATGATCGGCAGGGTCAAAGGGGCCTGTGATGTATCTTATCTTTTTCTTCACTTACTGGGGTATATACAATGAAGTCATTACAACTTGTGACATATCCTTAATAGCCATAACAACAAACACTGACCTCTGACACAAACGTTTGACTTCATTTTTTGTTTTGTTTTACCTTAAATAATTATAAATTGTGTGTCCTGTATCCTGAGTTATTCACAGTGGCAACAACACATGTCTCCTGGAGAGGTCTGGTTCAGTTTGACAGATTATGGATTGTACCTATCCTAATTAGTTCTCTACAATTGGACTGCTGGATTTTTATGCACGCCTGCTATTTTACCATCAATTTTTGGTTTTGTACTGTTACATTTTTAAACTACTAATAGACTGTTATATAAAAGATCATAAAGACCAGTGTTATG
Organism: Platyplectrum ornatum; assembly: GCA_016617825.1. NCBI lineage: Eukaryota > Metazoa > Chordata > Amphibia > Anura > Limnodynastidae > Platyplectrum > Platyplectrum ornatum. Next base: position 2,139 of record JABWIB010000146.1, on the reverse strand, counting down.
TATTGAAGCCAGAACCCATGACAAAATGAATGTGAATAAAATGTAATAGACAACAAAAATGGGCAAAATTATTTATATTNTATAAAAACCGAAGTTTAATTTTATTATTTTGTATGTTGAACCTATGAGAAGGTTTACTGTTGTATCTTAGCATAATTGCACACACACGGGAGAAATGTAAAGCTCCACTGAGCTAGGATGGAACAAAGTAAATAAAGTTGAAGTCCTGTCTTATGAAGCATGTAAATTGTTCATGCGTGTTTCAACATCTTGTCCTATTGCGTTTAGAAAATCGAAGCACTACAACTGGTCAGTAGTTTTTTTGTATTTTCATTTAGAATAAAAATGTGATAAATACAGAATGTCTTGTCTTTTCCATATATGTACCGGACCAGTTCACAAATTGTGCTACACAGTAACATAATCCTTCCTTTACTGATACCTTTAAAAGCTATTAATAGTTTAAGGGGGAAACTGCTGTACGCATCCATGAAATGTATTTGTATTTATATAAGTTTTGGTTGTTAATTTTCTAACGTATACAGTTCATCATGTGGAACCTGAAAAGAACAGTTCTGGAAAGTTAGTGTATCATATTGTAGAAATCAGTACAGACTAAGGGGTATATTTACTAAGCAGGGAGATTGCAGTGAGATTGAAAAGTGGGGATGTTGCCCAAAGCAACCAATCAGATTCTAGTTCTCAGTTTCATTTTACACACTGGAGAATGTGAACTCGAATCTGATTAGTTGCCATGGGCAACATCCCCACTTTTCAATGTCATTGCTTAGTAAATATACCCCTGGGGCTTTTTCATTGCCACCCAATACATTCCNCATCCTAGTGACCTTTATATAACATAATTTTAGTGACCACCACCCATTACAGTCGATATCCTAATTCTCACTTTTCAATAACTTAGTACTCAGCACCAGTTAGAAAAAAAGAGGTGGTGAGATGCACAATTGCCTTTATTTACTAAACTGCGGGAATGGAGAAATCCAGATCAGTTTCTCTGTCTCTGTCTGCATATTAGAGAAAGTAAGCTTGAATCTAATTGGCAGTTATGGGGAACATAACATAATAGTAAATCTGGCCTATACACTGACTGTTGTAGAGGTAATTAGCAGATGTAATTTCTAGAATCAATACAACAAATACCATGAAATATGTATAAAAAAACAAAACTCTTGAGGGTGGTGAAGGAAAGAATAGTAAAAATAAACACACAGCTGACTCCTTTTGTTAACATTATAAACACAACCTGTTCTTGCTCAGTATTGACATTAAAATACTGGTGATTTTGTTATGAAAAAAATTCAACAACTTTATCATCCCAACCAGTTAAATATTCAGTGCCAATTTTATATGTAGCTATAATATGTGTCAGAGTTGCCTACTCTCCCTGAATTTCTGGATGACTCGCAAAATTTGGGTAGTGAGCCCAGGAGACCAGGCAAACTTTACATAGCATAATTAGAATATTTCTGTATTTTTGTTCCCATTGCTCCCTATGTCTACATTTATGTCCTCATTGCTGTATTTCCCCCAGTATGCCACTTATACTCGTATTTTACATAGTATTTTACCTAGTATGACCCTAGTGCTCCTATTCTCCTTGTATGCCTAGTTTAGTGTTTTAAAACTGCAAGCTTACAAACTATTGGATCATAAATTGGGAGAGAATTCAAAATTGCTGTCACCACTTTTATAAAACTGCCTGCCAATAAATCTAGCTTTTACTGTTTATTAAAGCTGGGCATACACTATAAGATTAATTGTTCCAATCGAAAGATTTTTCAAGAGTGGGCAAAACCATGTTGAATTGCAGGGGAGGTAAATGTCATTATTTGCAAACATTATTAGAGTTGAGAGATGATGTTTCCCAGCACAAGTCTAATAACAGTGTAACAGTAATAGTTATCATATACCTTTTAGATGCTCCTGTGGGAATGTACAGTGGGACAAAAAAGTATTTAGTCAGCCACCAATTNTGCAANTTCTCCNANTTANAAAGATGAGAGAGGCCTGTAATTTTCATCATAGGTATACCTCAACTATGAGAGACAAAATGAGGAAAAAAAATCCAGAAAATGACATTGTCTGATTTTTAAAGAATTTATTTGCAAATTATGGTGG